>JAQMYL010000009.1:1164655-1181793 GCA_030014365.1 Clarias pachynema
TATGAAGCTTTACAGAGCAGAAGTAGCAGATATACATCTCAATATCAACTGTTCAAAGGAGATTATTGTGGATTTTGTGGATAAACGCCTTCAGTATTGTTTTACAGTTTAGACCATAGAATTATACAGTATGTTTTATATGAGAGACGGCTTCATCATGATGCTTGATGGGTTTTGCAAATGCACTTGACACGATACTGTTCTTGAAAGAACAACAGAACATAAGAAGAGCTCTTGATTTGGAATCTGTCTCGTTATCAGCAGTACATGTGGGAATCAGATCAGAACTGAAAAAATATGGATCGTCTTATTTCCAATTATTATTATATATCTTTTATGAGGTGCACCATTGAGGGGAAACTCTTTTCAGCCGCCGCACTTTAAGAAGCGTGGCCACGCCGCGTCCCAGTCACCAGTCAGCTCTGCTTTTATTTCCTCTTCGGCGTCCTTATAATATTTAACAGCCGTTTGTTTTTTTAACGCGATGGCAGCTGAGCCATACGATGTGCTGCTCTCAGGCTTTTTAAACGTCGTTCCTTCATTACGCTATAATTGCACCAAGCTCGTCTGCATGCCCGAGCCACACCACGTTAACATTTAGAAGAGAGAAGAAAAAGTAGAGTTAAAAAGTTCCTTCGCAGTAAAGGTCAGGCAAAGATGGGGGATGGGGTTCATTCTGCAAGGAAGATGACTTCATAGGCAAAAAGTAAAGAAACCTTTTTTTTTTTAAAGAGGGTTGCGGTACGTTTAATTATTTCCAGCCTTATGTAATGTATCAACTTAAAAAAAACGTTTGAAATTTGAGCTTAGCGTAATAAAAAATTAGTAGGGGAAAAAAAAAAAGATATTTTTGGAATGGTGTTTTTAACCCCTGCTCAATCAGCATCAAGGTTAGCGCTCGCTAATAAACTCTGGCAGATGGAGATCCTCATGAGAAATGTACTGTACTGTATTTATCCATTTTTCTATTTTGAACCCAGTTACTGTTGTCTGCTTCCACTAGCCGATGCCTTGTGTTGAGTCCATCAACCAATCAGAGGGTGTGTTCCTGACTGTGCAGGGGCTGTGAGCTCAAACACACCCGCGAACAGATGAATAAAACCCGGCGTAGCGGGACTACAAAGTGAAACGAGTTGATCTAAAACACATTCTTGGGTCCGTCATGACCAGGCACGTGTTCTGAGTTTCTTATCTGTTGAATGATGATTGCATGATGTTAGCCTGGTAGCTTTAGTATAAGGTTGCTAAACATTCCTAGCTGCTAGCTGTATGAAAAAAAGGTCAGTTTTCTTAATATTTTATCTTTATTGCATAATTATTTTTATGTGCCGGTTCTCTTGAGCCACGAAAAGCCGTACCGGACTCTGATGTCCTTCCTGATGATCTCTTCAAGATTTCTATGATGTCAAGATCAAAACACGGGTGAGCATGAGTTTAACTTCACCATGTGTTTTCTTCTGTATTTCTTAGGGTTTTCCTCTAGTGGCGTGCGATAGCGGCCGCACACACGGATCTTGTAGTGTTTTTCCTGTTCGGTTGTTCTGAGTTTATGGTGATTATTATCTGTCGTGTGTTGCGTTGTCCTCGTCTTTAAAAGACATTGGGGTGTCTCATTTCGTTGGCGATGCTAACCCAATCTGGATTCATGGGCTTTTAGTCTGGAGATGTTATTACATGTAAATGTTTTATAATTAACATCCGTCCGCAGCTGAATCCTCAACGACAGTCTTATAGAGGCTTCAGTGTAGAACAGCTCAGCTGGAATTGCTTATCAGGGTTTTACCGACACTACAGGACATTTCACTGGGAATTTTTAATTCAAAAAGTCAAATAACTGGAGTGTGAGTAGATGGAAGGGACTCAGATCTGATTTCTAAGAAAACAATCCTCACTTATCCTGTCCAGGGTCGCAGGGGGGCTGAAGCCTCTCCCGGGGGACTTTAAAAACACCTACGGCGCCGTCGATGTTATTAAACGTTGTTGTCTGTTGCGCCACAGATTACAAACCATTTCTACCGATACATGATCATTTCTGTTCTTCCCTCGACAGAGACTTTTTTCCAGCATTGAGTGTAAAACCTTCGACTCCACAGCGGCGCAGAATCAGAAAAGCAGAAGTAAGCAGGTCACGCTCTGAGGCCAGAAGCACGTCTCTGAAGACTCTCGGAGAAAGCAGAACAACGGATGACTGACAGCTCAAATAAACACACAGCCTCGCTGCTGCTCTTCTCCGTCTGATCTGATGTTTTTTTTTGTCTGTTTGTCTTTTCCATGCATGGCACGTGAGACTGTAACGAAATAATCTACCTTCACTAAGCCATGACGAGGCACGGACACGTGGAGGTCTCTCCTGCTTTAACCAACCGTCACCTTTGTAATCGTGTCCTGATCGATAGGACCGGCGAGTCCTCGTGTTCCACACGGGTCAACATGGCTCGGGTTTAATCTTTACTCATTCATCAAGACTGTGAGGATTTATGCCAAACAAAACAAAGAAATTCCTGCCAGGTTTTTGCTCTGTGAATAAGCAGCAGTCAGACAAAAATAACCAAGCACTGACTGACAGTTAGCCCCGCCCACAAGTCCTCATGTGAGCTAAATCTGATTGATGAAGACATTGATGAAGAATCAAGTGGAGACGACAGCGGTGAAGATGATGGTGAAGACTGCGATGAAGACGGAGGCGAAGACGATGACAAAACCTGAGATGGAGGTAGTGACGGAAAGGGATGTGATAGAAGATGATGGTGAAGGCAGTTGTGAAGACGGTGATGAAATCAGAGAGCCAGACAGCGATGAAGACGCTGACGAACACGGTTATGAAGATGGTAGAGAAGGTGGTGCTGAAAACACTGTTCAAGATGGTGGCGAAGAATGTGATGAAGAAAGATGATTTTGAAGATGTAGTCAGGATGGTGATGAAGATGATGATGAAAATGGAAATGAGGAAATTATGAAAATAATGGTGAAGATGGTAATGAGGATGTGATGAAGATGAGGATGTGATGAAGATGTGGTGAAGATGATAGTGAAGATGGTAATAGGAATAGTGATGAAGATGGTGGAGAAGATGTTAATGAGGATGTGGTGATGATGGAGAAGAGGATATAATGAAGATAGTGAGGATAGTGATGAAGATGGTGGTGAAGACAGTAATGAGGAAAGTTTATGATGAAGATGCTGACGAAGACAGTGATGAAGAAATATGGTGGTGAAGATGGTGACAAATACAATGATGATAGTAAAGAAAATGTTGATGAAGAAGATGGTAAAGATGGTGTTAAAGAAAGCCAGTGGTGGGTGAGAGAGTGAGACAGAATGTGATGAAGACAATAATGGTGACGACAGTCATATGATCAAGAACGATGATGGTGGAGGAGATAGTGGACATAGTCACTATGGACAGTGATATAATCGGTGACAAAAATCGTGATGAATGATAAGACAGTGATGAAGAGCATGGAGATAATGAGGGTGGTGAAGACTAGTGTAGAATTTACTTTTCCATTTCTTCAGAGAGGCCGTCTAGGACATCCGGTCAAGCCGCGGTCTGGAAAACCAAGCTTGTTTACAGCTCTATCGCTAATAAAGTCTAAAGACAGACAGTCCAGCTCAGCGGGATGCAACGTGGCTAATTAGTGAGCAGGGTTAAAGTGGCTGTGTAAGTGCTCGGATGTGGCCAATATGGGACGTTTGGGACCTAATGGAGATGTTTAGGGACGCGTCCCTGTTCTCAGTCTCCTTCTTTCATTGGGAGAGAGAGAGAGAGACGGAGAGAGAGAGACGGAGAGAGAGAGACGGAGAGAGGGAGGGAGGGAGGATAAACAGTGGGAGTAATGAAAGGGAGTGTGAGGGTTTATTAGGGAAGGACTCATTGATGTGATTAACGTCAAATGGCTGCCGAGAGTAAACACGTGTCTGAGGCGCGCAAGAGAAAAGCGGGGAGCCGAAGTTATGAATCGATACGCAATCTCAAAATCATCACCACCGAAATGAATCTGAGGAACGAGTCGATATCCAGCAGAAATAACCGCCCCGCCAAATCCTCACCATATTCCACCGCGGACGTCATGATGCGCAGCAGCACTATCGTCACAGCAGCCGTACAGAAAATTCATCAACACCCGACGACCAATCAGAATCCAGATCTCGGCGGTGCTGTGGTGTAAACAGAATGAAATATTCAGGCTTCGCTCCTCTGCGATGCTCACCTTCAGGCGTCTCGAATTAGAGCGCATTAAGGAAGCAGTAATTAATTCATAACGCTGAATCTTAGGGTGAAATAATGAGGATAAAAATAAATAATGGCACCATCTCTGTACAGTAACAGTGTTTCAGCCAATCGGAATCTAGAACACAAACATGAAAGATAAACGACTTCACCTAAGCCAAAAGAAACTGGAGTGCAATAAGATCTCTGTCTTTCTCACTGTCCATAATTGTCCACCTCCCCCACCCCCCGTTTCCCTGTTTTTTTCTTCTGTCTTTCCTTCCCTCTCTATGTCTGTTGTCTGTTTGTCTCCCTGTGTGTCTGTCTGTATCTCGGTCACCTTGTCTATCTTCCTCTCTGTTGTCTGTCTGCCTTTCAGTCTCTCTGTTTGTCTCGCTGTCAGTCTCCCACTTTGTCTTTCTGCCTGTCCATCTTTCTGTCTCTGTCTGTCTGCCTGTTTCTATCTGTCTTTCTGCCTGTCCCTCTGTCTGACGTTGTCTGTCGTCCTGTTTGTCTTCTGTGTGTCTTTTCATCTCTCTGTCTTCGTCCATCTTTTTTACTGTCTCTGTGTCTGTTTCATCCTGTCTCTCTATCTCTTTCCGTCTCTCTGTCTGTCTGGCGCTCTGTCTCTTCCTCTGTATGTCTCCTTTTTCTGTCTGTGACCCTGTCTGTATTTCTGTCTCTCTCTCTCATATTACTGTATGTGTAAGACTCTGTCTTGTTGTCTGTCTCACTGTCTGTCTATGTCTGCCTGTCCATGTCTCTGGTGATCTGTCTGTCTGTCTGCGGATTCGATAAAGTCTTGCCGCTGGACTGCAGCTGTGATGGTGTCCAGCTGTGATCTGTGTTTCTGAACCTATAAATAATTAAAAATAGTGTTGTGAACAGCACGATGAGGAAAACTGCAACACACGCTCACTCTCTCTCTCTCTCTCTCTCACACACACACACACACACACACACACACACACACACACACACACACACACACACACACACAGTTGCTCTCCTCAGGGCTGGTTGTTTCCATCTCACTAAACTCGGCCATGTCCCAGAAAAAAGTGTCTGATTTGAAGATCAGTGTTTCTTTCGAATCTGAGACGAGGAGTGGCAGATACTGTACGTTAGAAATAGCCTGAATATCAGTAAAAAAAAATAAAAATAAAAAAAATATATATATTTTTTGGATTCAGTCAGAATATATATATTATGGCTGAATATAGAAAAAATATACACACACATACTGATATTCTGGCTGATTGTTAGCAGAAAAGACTGCACTATTAGGCTAATGTTACAAAACAAGATCAAAATATGTTTAGCGTCAGCTATTAGTCCTGATCTGGAAGTGTTTTAAAACTTTATATGTAATTATATGTAATTTATATGTAATTATATGTAATTATTTACAAACATACTGATCAGATTAATACGCCAAGCTTCATTCAAGCATTTGGAAGCTAAAACATGCTAGCTAATGCGCGGAAGTTTCTCTTCCCCACCATTATACTGTATGGCTAAGCTGGCGCTTCCAGCAGGCACGCTGACTAGCAGCTAGCGAGTAACGCTTGGCTTCAGGGTTGCCTGCAGGATATTTAGGTTTACAAGATTTTGTAACATTTTGTAAATAATAAAGGAAATAAAATTACAGATGGTGTAAATCCTGACTTTACTGCTGCTTTTTTGCCACGACAATTTTAAACCCATCGCAAAAAATCTGTTTATCCAAATAAGTCTCAGCTCGAAATGTTGAGGTCTTTACTCTAAGTTGTGTTGAATAAAGAAGTGAGAAGAAAATCTACAGAATAAACATTGTCTGGAATAAAACGCCACGCTTTTAGTGCAGCAGAGACGAAATGGGGTGTATTTATTCAGTGTCCGTGTCCAGTTTAGGGTCTCACACACGTCTCTGTGAGACAGGTAAAGGTGTAGGGGAGTTCCCCAGGACTTGAGGGAGCTCATTAGCGGATGGAAACGAGGTGCGTTCGGGGCCGGTGTTTCTGCGCCGCTGCTGACGAGCAGCTTTTGATGTGTGAGAGCTGTTAAGTTCAAGCAGACGATTCATTACCTGCAGTTCTTGTGTTCCTGTGTGTGTGTGTGTGTGTGTGTGTGTGGACTCATCAAATGCACATGAAATAACCAAAGTTTAAAATATCACAATTTCCAGCTTAACACACTCTGATGATTAGACGAGAAAGTCAAGACTCTCTCACTCTCTCTCTCTCTCTCTCTCAAAAAACAAACAAATCAGTTTTTATCAAACTCTCCTCTCTTTAATCCTAATTATTTCAAAATACATTACTTTAAAATGGTGAGAGCTCTGTTGCTAGGCAACTAGGCAACCGCACCAAGACACCAATTAGAAGCTAAAAGCAACGCTGAGGCTAAAAAACTGATTTAGTGGTTTAGCGAGATAGCTAACATTCAGCGAAACTGGAAATGAGACGATGTTGTCTAGAAGGACAAAACTTCATTCAGTTTGACTAAAAAGATGTTTTTGTTTTTTTTAATTTAGCATTAAATTCTGGTAAACAAAGGAGTAAAAAAAACGTAAAACACTGGATTTCATCTCAGTCACTGAAATCTTCTTTTAAACACATGAACGCAGCAAAACGCTAAATATTACTTTATTTCTTAACATGTTGTCTCATCTCGAGCCAAATAACGAGAGAATCTATCGATTTGTAAAGCTCATTTTCTGCATCTACATTTACAGCAGCTGCGTTATTTAAGTGACAGCAAGGTAGAGACGTGTGTGTGTGTGTGTGCGCGCTAGTGTTAATTTAGTGCTAATATTACCGTTTGTAAATAAACCGAAGTTGACCAGCTAGCTGTATATTAACTGGCTACTGTATCTCCATGTTGTTGTCCTTGTTGTTGTTGTTGTTGTTGATATTTTCAGTGGCTCTTGTGACCATCACACTAGCATTAGCATTTTCCTTTTCTTAAAAATATTTAAATGTACATTTCCTGAATTTTACATTTGCACTTTAATAGAAACAAATAACTTCTGACGCTGCCTTTAGGTCCTCCTAAGAGATTCGTGCAAGTTCAGAGTGTGGAAGTGTGTGTGTGTGTGTGTGTGTTTTAAATAGACGTCATGCTTCTTTCTCAGTGGTAATAAAAAAAAGAGAAGACATTTATGTTTATGTTTATTCCCATCTGTCTTCATTTCAGCCTCAATGACTATTATTTTACACCCCCAAGTCTGAAAGTTGAAGCTCATCATAAAAACACAACCTTGGGTTTTACGACTGCAACATCATGATGGAGTTCCAGTGATCTCTCTTTTGTATGCAGGATCTGCCTGACAGCTCTTGAAAACTAGATTTGGGCATCTCTGGTGATCTCTGGTGAGGCCGATACAACAGTCATGTACAGTCATGTTCAAAAGTTAGTATCATCTCAGTATTGGGTAAATACTGTACAACCTCAGATGAACGCAAAACACTTTTTTCATCATGCCATTGTTTATTTAACAAAAATTAAGCTTAAAAAAATACATGCGGTCGTTACATGGGGTAAGAATCCCCATGATTCAGTAGCTTGTAGATCCACCTTTAGCAGCAATCACTTGAAGAAATCATTTCCTGTATGATCTCACATTGTTGGGGAGGAATTTTGGTCTGTTCTTCTTTCCAGCATTGCTTCAGTTCATTGAGGTTTTTTGGGAATTTCGCTTATGCACAGCTCTCTTAAGGTCCCGCCACATCATTTCAATTGGGTTAAGGTCTGGGGTTTTGACTTGGCCACACCTGCTGATGATCAATTAATCACTGGCTGATGATTAGCAGCACCTGGCTGCAACTTACCCTCTTAATTCCAGTGGAAGCAGTAACTTCTACATAGTTTTGCGCATGTTCTGTTTCCTTTCTCGCTTCTTTTTGTTAAATAAATAAATAAAAAGTTATATGTTGTCTGTCTGTCTGTCTGAAGACCCGCTATGACCAGTTGATTTTTTAAATTGTCTTTACACAAAAAACAGACTTAAAAGAGGGGATACTAATCTTTGAACATGACTGAATGTCGATACATTGTCATCAATCTCATACATATAAAGATAAAGATACATATGCAGCAATTACCAACGTGATACGATATGATTCACACCCCAATCAGGACTCAGTGAGATTCAACACAATCTGATTCAACACAGATGAGACGCAACGTGACTTCATGCAAAGGGATGATGATATGCAATTACACGAGTTTAAGGTTAACACCAATAATTAAGTACTGTACAACATGAAAAATATCAAACACTTTTTGTGCTTAACTCACTAGCGAGCAGCCAAAAGCAAGTTCTATATGTTAAACAATAAAACATGGAGGAGGATTTTGCAGGCTATGATATCAGTTTCATCTTCGAATGAGTGTAGCTGTTAGCCAGTGGTGCAGGGAGTAAACTTGTAGTACTTTGTTCAACACTCTTCAGGGCAGTAGCCGGAGGTGACTCCGAACCCGTGGGATACAGAGGCACTGGCAGATGCCTCCACGGTCACACAGTGTCGCCGCTTTATGAGTTACAAGCAGAACTGGAAGGTAACTGAGTACATTTACTTTGTTTCTGTACTTAAGTACATATCTGTATTTTACTTGTCTTTTTTTTTTTTTTACTTCTACTCCACTACATGGCACTGCAAATGTCTGTACTTTTACTTAATTAATTTTCTGCAAGGTGTTGCGTTACCTAACCACAGTGGTGTGTAATAACTGAAGTGCATGACTTGGCTTTCTTTCGAGACGCGGCTAATAACGCAACAGGTGTTTGAAATCAGAAGCTGGTTTCAGACTAAAAGAAACAGCAGTTTCACAATTTAGAAACAAAAACTTTCTAAAAAAAGAGAGAGATTTTTTACTAGGAAAAATGCTATTGTGAGTGAATTCAAGTCCTGTACTTTTTCAGACGTAAGGTAAGCCCTTCTGTACTTTTACACAAATAAATGGAGGACTTCTACTTTTACTTGAGTATTGTCTCCTTAAGGGAGTCTATACTTTTACTCAAGCACAGGATTTGTGTATTTTGCCTAATTTTGGTTATACGGTTGATCTTCAATCTGACTTGTCGAGCTTCCTGTCTCTCTGCTAAATCCTGTAGTTTGATTTGTAGTTCACTAACCATGTTGTGCTCAACCATGGTGTACATACAACAGTGTAGGAGGAATAAAAATATCAAACTATTAAATCATTGGGTCAGTCACATTTCTAAATAAATGCATAAAACGTATCTTATCGATGCAAACGTAATAACTGATGAATCTCAATTTCATCCCAAAACTTTATCGATTCCCGGCTGCTCTACCGAATGCATACGCATCGTGCCCGCGTGTGCTCGTGCATCAATACGAATTGGATAATCTTCCCCATCCCTATAGAAGACAGAATGAATCCAAGGAGCTGGACATCCATCGCTAAATGATTAGAGTTATTCAAACTTCATATAGGGATTGTCTTTTTTCAGGACTTGGAAGTGCACTCGGACTTTCCATCATCTGCATATGACATTTAGACTCAATTAGCGTCAAACAGGTACCTTATTGGCAGGAAATGGTATAGGAAGAATGGTCAGACCTGGGCACCATCATAAACCATGCGGCTGGCATTAAGCGCTGCTAATGCATCCGTCTAAATAATGTAATATCCTTCTGATCTCATCACCTAATGCAGCACAGGAGGGGAAAACTAAGCGGTGGTCGGCTCAAGGTGTAGGATAACAGCACGGAAATTACGTTATAGCATTAGTAGAAGGTATTTTGTGTGTGTGTGTGTCTGCCTGCGTGTGTGTGTGTATGAAGAAACTTTTTTAAATGAAAGACTTACGCATACCACAGTGAGTGCCATCAAACATTCTCTAAATTATAATCTACACATTTTATATGCTCTATTAAGGCGTAATTATATTCTGAACGTAACTGAATCCAGACTTCAGGACTACACCACCGCTTCACCCGGAAACTACACACAACTACACACTCCTGTACGGGCTTTATGAATTAATCACATCATGTACTTCAGACGGAATTTTTCCCCACGTACTCTGATAAGCTTTTAAACCACATAAAAGACTTTAAAGTGATCTAAAATCATATAACGTGATCAGTATGCTGAGGCCAGTTTCCTAAAATGCATTGTGATACCGTAACTACACCTAAAGTAGCGCACGCTACCCATCGCGCAGCGGGAAACATTAACAGCTAACGGCGTAGCAGCGGATATAAATAGTGCGCGTTTGAACATCCCGTATGTGTACCAAGTTCACATGAGGACGCACATTATTCACTTTAATTCACTGTGAAATAAATCCAATCCACTGCAGGAGAGGTCTACGTACTGTATAAACACAGTAAGGATGTGTGTGATGATTCAGGAATTATTGGCACCCTTTAACTATAATGCCCAGGCACAAATCAGAGAACCCTGCTCTAGTTTCCATGGTCTCGAGCTTGGTGCAGTGTTTGAATTAAACGTGAACCCTAAGCACCAGAAGCCAGAAGACATCATCTACCTCTTCGTATCTCTTCTTAAATCTGCGTATGCGCTCAGCGTGTGCTGATCTCATCTTCTGAACTTCACACTCACACTGATAGCGTAGTAACGCAGAGTTACATTGACATTGTCTACGAAAGTTCAACATTATTAGTTATATTAGTATGACCGTCGAGTCCGGTGTACTCCCACTAGGTGCACACTGTCTTCTGCTGTATCGGAGTGTGTGGGGATCCAAGCGTCCTCGGGTACGGAACAACATTACTAATGTGAAAGTTACTCAGCTGAGAGTATTTCAGAGGGGATTTGAGGTTCTGTTGGTTACAGTCGCGGGTCAGGGAATGAGGTGTGGTCTGATTCATTAGAGAACATTTTATAAATGCCATATCCCACATTTTTAGCGCTTGGATCAGATACGGTATCATTCTGCAATCTGCCAGGGCTGATGAAATACAAACCGTCCAAACATTTGACTTCTCCAACCTCTTACTGGAAGGTGTTCTAGCAGTCACAGAACTTTTCACAAAATGGCTGCCTTGTTTTTGTTGTTTTTAAAAGCATTAACTTCTTGTTAATCCTTCTTTCCCCAAATCAGTGCAGAGTGAAAAACCTCGTGGCTCTGCGTTCCCTCCTCTCGCAACACGTTAAACTTTAATCATCCCGCAGTCCATGCAAGAGTTTCCCCAAGACAACACACACACGCATACGCAACACAGCTCAGAAGGAATGCATAGCGTTTCTGCACAAAGCTAACGCTGCATCCCTCTGCATTATTTATCTCTCGAGGAGCCGGTGCTCATCCGTGCTCTTTCGTTTTGCTCCATCTGCATCGCAAACTCTTCAGCCCCATGGAGCCGTTTTTTGGGGGGGAAAAAACTCACTAATTAATTCATTAATTCAATTAAGGCCTAATTTTATTGCAAGACTGTAGTGATTTAAATATACACCTGTGTAGTGAGTAAGTCATCTACTCAAATACTACCGCAGCACAGAAGGGACAGCAGACGCTAAGTAGATGTCATGCTAATTAAGTATCCGTTTTGACCTTTCCATCCATCTAGGAACCTCTGTAGTCCAAAGGTGACCATTTATTCCCATTTTTACGACCGTGGTAGGACCTCCGGTCAACATTCACACGAGCATTCACACACTACAGGCAATTTGGAAATGCTAATTAGCCTAATGTGAACGTCTTTGGTCTGTGGGAGGAAACCAGAGGAAGAAAACCCACCAAGAACGGAGAGAACATGCAAACTCCATGCACACAGACCTGAGGAAAGAATCGAACCGGGACCCTGGAGGTGTGGGGCCACAGTGCTAACCGCTAAGTTGGACCTTCATGGATTCAAAAAGTGTCCACTCTGATTACAAAGAGAGGAGTGTGAAGCAGGAAGTGCATTCTTCCTGATACATACATGTACATTACAGCATTTGGAAGACGCCTTTATCCAGAATGACTTACATTTTTACCTCTTTATATATCTGAACAGTTGAGGGTTGAGGGCCTTGCTCAACGGCCCAACAGTGGCAACTTGATGGTGGGGGGGTTTGAGCCTGGGACCTTCCGATCATGAGTCCAATGCCTTAACCACCGAGTTACCCCCACCCTAATGTCAATGCTTGCTAAAGTCATTTACACTAATTAACTAGCTAGCAGCCCGTCTATTTTACACAAGTATCCACTTTCTTCCCAACTAATTAGCTAGCATGCTAACTTGACGTATTCGTCTGTTCACTAACAGCACAACAGGATATTTTCAGCCATAGTAGTTTGGCAAGTAGCTCGCTAAGAACCCAGTCTGCTAATTAATGTATCCAGCTCGCAGCGTAGCATCACCTCGTGACAGAACGATTAAGAATTTGTGTTACAAACAAAGAACTTTTTTTCAGTCAAAAATTATTTTAACTACCTAGCATGATAAATAACTAGCTCACTACTATGTGCCAAAGTATTTTTTCATACATGATCCAGTGAAGCTAGCTTGCTAATTAACTAGAAGTCTACTTAATGTAGCTAATGGGCTAGCGGAGTAGTTCTAGTAGCTAAAGGAAGAGCGTAGAGGTCTATAGAGAGGTTTGCAGGCTCAGCATGCTAATCAGTTAGCTTACTGACAAGCTAAAAGTATGACTTCTTTTCCCCCATCTGAGAAAATGGAAGGAGATGAAAAAAAATCCTCTGCGTTTGAGGCCCCTGAACTGTGGCTTCACTTTTCATACTCTTGATAATACACCACACACACACACACACACACACACATGCACACACTCTCAGACAGGCACAGAAGCTAAGATGAACACGACTTTTTTCAGATTTAAGCTCCCAGTATTCTTTAAAAAAAAAAGAGGCAAGATAAAGGAACAAAGATCAGAAATTCAGAACCGAGCACAAACTTTTATGCTTCATTCACATGCTACAGAATTGACTGTGAATAAGAGTTTTTTTTTTAAACCCAAAACATGCACAACAAAGTCGATTAAAGTTTAATTGAAGCTTGAATAAGCGAAAAACTTTGAGTTTCTTACTTTGAAGATCAGGGAACAACTCTAGGGGTCAGTGGTGGATGAATATGCACCAAATATTATTTATTCATTCATTCATCTTCTGTACCACTCTATCCTGTATACAGAGTCACAGGGGGCCTAGAGTCTACCCCAGGAGACTTCGGGCATGAGGCGGGGTACACCCTGCCAATCCATCACAGGGCACACATGCACACAGCACACACTCATTCACACACATTACAGGCACCGCCAAACTCCACGCACACTGACCCGAGACGGAAATCGAACCCTCGACCCTGGAAAAAAAGTTTTACACTTTTAGCCTGGAGGTGGAAGGTGGTAGTGCTAATTAATTGTATTTTTTTTTTTTTAGAAATCTAGCTAACTAATCATTTTTAATTTGTACAGTAGACATTAATCAGTAGACACTGCATGCTTTATGCATAGTTTCACTATAATGTTTGGAAGACACCAAGTAGTAGACGAATAGGGATGTAACACAATGACACAAGCTCTTACTGTATCACAGGAAGAGGGCATGGCTTAAAAATCTGACCTATTTATTTATTGATTTATTTATTATTTTAAGCAATTTCTACCATTCTGTTCCTGGAAACAATTAAATTTATATTTGATTTATCTTATACCACGATATGTCTGTCCACGCTTTTGCTTTGGGTACGTTCCTGAAAGATTAAAAAAATATTGTTATGAGAAATTACTTGTGCTGTTGTGAGTCAAAAGTGGGCCTTCGAGCGTCCTTTATAATTCCCTTCCTGGGGAAGATGTTTAATTTAATCATGATAAATCGAGATGAAAAAGATGAAAACCACTCACAACGATCGCTGAAAAAGTCAAATTTGTTTTTCAATTTATAAAACATATTTTTCAGACCCCCAAAATTCCTCCCTCCCCCCCTACCAGCAGAAAATGCCGCCGTGCTCTCAGCGTGGGCGATACGGAGAGATGCCTCTATAAATAAAATCGTTTCTTTTGCTGAACTTCAGACCGGATTGTAGAGAAATAGTGTTGGGCTGGAGTTTAAAAAAAGAACACTGGTTAAAAGATATTATTAGTGCTAATCTGAATATTCCTATTCTCTGTACAGTAGGATGCTGCCAACTGAACGGATCGATCAATCAGAATGCAAGTGCATGATCTCAGCATTATCGATATTCCAGCTGCACAATTCCATCAACTTCTACCTGTTTACGGGAAGACGCCAGGGATCTCAGGAGTGAAGCAGCAGCAGCAGCAGCAGGGTAGAGAGAGAGAGAGAGAGAGGTGGCTGTGGTGAACAGGACGCAGCGTCGCTGAGTAGTGAACACTTCACCAAGGTGATAATTGGAGCACTACACTAGAGTGTGCACTGAAACAGAGCTCGCCTTGTGCACCGACATGAATCCCGCCTTTGACGGAGTACCGGCTCACCAGACCGGACCAGCATGTAAATGTGGAGCACATCACCACGTCTGCATCATCTCTCATCCTGCTTTCTCTCTCTCTCTCACTCTGTGTGTGTTTGTGTGTGTGTGTGTGTGTGTGTGTGGAGGGGGGGGGGGGTATTTGGTATTATTGCTCATGTCCTATTTCACCCAAATGACATCAAGGTGCAGTGAGAGAATGATATGAGGATGAATATTTGAAGGTGCATCACCTTCAGTGTCATCATCACCATCACCATCATCATCATCATCATCACCATCAGGTGCAAAATAAGAGGAGGACAGGGACGCTGTTTGCGTTGCCAGGCAGAAATCCTATCAATCACGTCTCATGATTCAGGTCGTGATGTCACACCGCTTTGATGTGAGCCGACCTGATAACACGCATTACACGATGCGTTAACGTGCGCGCGTGCGGCGCTTCGAAACAGCAACATCAGAAGCAACATTGTATCCTTAATCCTTAATGAAGCAAAGGTGCGCGAGACGAGGTCGATACACTAACGTTGTATGACGGAGAAACACACACACACACACACTTACACACACACACTCTTACACACACACAGAGCGCCGTTTTGTGCAGCGCTTACCTCCCGGTGCTCGGCGCGCGCCGACGTTTTATTCCATCATTCCGTGCGTTTTTAGCGCGCGCTGTTTTCACGCTCCGTCTAAAAACAAAAAAAAAAACAAAAGAAAAACCCGGACAGACAGACAGAATCCTCTCCTCCTTCTCTCTCTCTCTCTCTCTCTCGGATCCCCGCAGGCTGCTGATGGCGGAGACCCGCAGATGAAGCGCTAATAAGAAGAAGCCGAGCCGCGCGCGCCTGAGAGAGAGAGGGACACTGTGTGTGTGTGCGTGCGTGCGCGAGCACGGCGCGTGTGTGAGATTGCGCGCGCGCGTGTGTGCGTGCGTGCATACGTTTGTGCGGGTGCGCGCGTGTGCCTGTGTGTGTGTGTACCGCATCAGCAGCTCTGTTCTTTAGATCTACATTCCGTAAAAGTACTGTACGGACATCACAACACACACACACACACACACACACACACACACACACACACACACACACACACACTCCTGTGGATCAGGTGTTAATACAGAACTTATACACACTGGAAACAGAAGACGTGCTGCTCTTCTTCTACACTTTTCGACTCTGTGTAAAGGAGGAGGAGGAGGAGGAGGAGGAGTTCTATACAGAGTCAGGGCAGATACTGAGGCAGAGACTCAAAGAGAGGAAGAGACTGAGAGAGAGAGAAATGTAGAGAATAAGGAAGTACAGTAGTAGAGACTGAGGATGAGAGACTGAGGATGAGACAACCTCATTCACAGATTTAAAAATGTCCTTCACCATGGTCATGTCAGTGACTCTCTCCTCCTCTTATGCTTTCTTTCTTTCTTCTCTCTCTCTCTCTCTGACAAATAACAGTAACAGTTTTACTGCCTTTTTATTATAACGTTCAGGAAGAAATTTCTCTGCAGCTGTAAAAATGATTAGTGTTAACTACAGCAGCACAGTCAATAAATTAATGGGGGGTCACTGAGTCCACTGAAAAAGAAAAAGAAAAATAGAAAAGCAAGAGGTGGAAGGCAAAAAACAGGATCTAGAGGAAGAAAAAATATTAAAATATGGAAGAGAACGTGAGAGACAGAGAGAGAATAAATGAAGAAATATCTTCCTCTGCTGGAGTAGTGCTGCTACTGCAAATCCCAACACCATTCAATCCTGACACACACACACACACACACACACACACATGTGGTTCAGTGTAATGTTTACAATTTTAAAAATCCAAATAAAATAACAAACAAAATACATTAACAATGTCAACTTTTGCACTCCTGTGAGAGAAAACACAAAAATAAAGAGGAGAGAGAGGATGGAGATGGAGATGGAGACGGTAGTGAGAATAAAGAAGACAGAGGATGTAGAAGATGTGTAAGATGAAAAAGACGGAGGGGATGGTGAAGACTGAGAGAATTGAGAAAATGTGTAAAATGGAGAAGATATAGAGATGTTTTGGGAAGCAGTGTGTGTATGTTAGCATGCTCAGCGTTTAGCTCGTTAGCTCGCTGTTTGATTTTAAATATGGAAATGACGGAGTGTGAACAGGATTAATGAGCGTCTCGGAGAGAAATCCAGCTGTCTCACTGCTCTCAGAAATCAATCAGACACGCACAGTGATTTACCGATACGCACACACACACACACACACACACACACACACACACAATGATTCCATTTGAATATACACTTAGTAGAACTCATGAACATTATGCTGTTGTTTGTGTGCTTTAGGCAGATTTGCTAGTTATAGTCGCATAATTAAGTTGTTGACGGTTAAAAAGTTTGTAGAGAGAGTTAAAATGTTAAATCTAAAAATAATCTGCTGATATTTAATGTAATCAGTGATATCATTATTATTTGAGGTTGAAGTCCACGTACATGTCTGTGTGTCTTTCTGTACAGCAGAACTCTCTGTCTAACTTATTA
>JAQMYL010000009.1:1250514-1264601 GCA_030014365.1 Clarias pachynema
TTGAAATCCCCAGTATTGTTGTAGAATGTAGAAAATAAATCACTAAACAAAAACAAAGAAATTTGCAAGTGACCCCATATATATATATATATATATATATATATATATATATATATCATCAATAAAACTGTCACACATATTAAATTATTTTAATTATTTAATCAGTTAATTTGTATAAAGAAATAACGTAAAGAAATACATTTGCTAAATTTTAACTCATATGTAATTATTAAATTTTAGGAAATATAATAATAATAATAATAATAATAATAATAATTGTTCACTTCCGTCCTGGAACTAATCAATTTAATAAACTAATTGAAATTAAAAAAAGTATTCGGTAGCATCAAATCCAAAATAATTGTACACATTAAAATACTATATATATATTAAAATATATATTTAACAGATTTTCGTTTAACAGATTTTCGCTGAGCGCTGTAGTCATCTAAAACACTTACAAAGAAAAAAATAAGAAAGAAAACACTCCTTACACAACTTACTACCACAGGCATGTGGCCTTGTGTTCACACTGTGCTTTTGTAGCACTGGGTGTGTTATCAGGAATGACACACACACCGAAACGGACAAAAAAACAACAACAATACCAACTGTGTTTATGTTTCAAAATTAAAAAGGAAAACAATTAATCCATGCCAAAACCAAATTTTACAGATTAATTTTAATATTTTTGACAAAACCGGTGGAGTCTGAGCTTAGACTTAGATTTGTATAGAGGACTAAATACGCTGAAAGAGGAAAAAGTGAAACAGGAACTTCATAGTATCTCCTCACGACACGCATGGGGTGTATCCAAAGCGAAACTCAGTCTGTGCATGGCTGCTGCTGAGGATATGGACAAAGATCACCATCAGATTAGTATGGATGGTTCCACACAAAAACCATAAAGATACCTGCAATTGTTCTTTTTAGGATAGGCTTAGAATCAATCTATCTATCCATCTATCTATCTATCTATCTATCTATCTATCTATCTATCTATCAATCAATCTATCTCTCTATCATGATGATCATAACTATAACTCATAACTGAAGCTCATAACTTCAACTCTTCTTGACACTATAATATTGAGTTATAGAAAAAGAAAAGATTTATAAACAGACAATCCGACGGGACGGGTTCCCTTTTGAATCTGGTTCCTCTAAATGTTTCTTCCTCATGGTGTCTCTTGGAGTTTGTCCTCACTGCAGCCGCCTCTGGCTTACTTTTATTGATAAATAAATATATTTCTGTAATGCTGCTTTATGATGAAGTCCACTGTTCTATAAAACAGCTGTACAAACACAAATGAATGTAGAAAGGCATAGGGAAGTGAACATAAAACAGAAATAATTAGGTGTAAAAGAAAAAGGAAATAATGCAAAAATAGTGGATCTCCAGATTTCTCTTTAGGTTAATCATGAGTAATGTATGTATCGTTCATTGAACAGTGTAGTTAATTATTATTGATGGTATGGATGCCACAATTTAAACAGTTTATTTTACTATTTTGTAGATTAGGAGATTTCAAGGTTGAAAGTAAGTTTCTCAAAACACTTTAGTCACTCATTACTCAGAAGCTCAACACTTAGACGAGCCTTAACGATAAAACATACAAAACATATAAAGCAATACACGAATACATAAAACATGAAACGATACAAACATATAATTCTGATATTTCAGACACTAAAAAACAATCTTTCGAGACACCTTACACCAATTTAGATGTTTTCATTATGTTTTATATCTTAGATATATTTTACATATTTCAGGATGGTTGTTTATTTGAATGCTGGAGATATTAATTAACTGGCGGCACAGTGTCGTGGTGGTTAGCTTTGGTTAGGGTCTGGGATCGATTCCTGCCTCGGGTCTGCGTGTGTGCAGTCTGCTTGGTTCCCTCCAGGTTCTCTGGTTTCCTCATACAGTTCGAAGACATGCAGCTTAGGCTAATTGGCATTCCCAAATTGCCCTCAATGAGCGTGAGAGTGTGTGTATGTGGAGTGTAAGGGTGGTACCTTGTACACCCCCCCCCCCCCCCTTGTGAGTGAGTGAGTGAGTGAGTGATGTTAACTAAGTGTTCATTGTTTTCAGTAGTCACTTTCTCCCACATCTCCTTTATGTTTGTTTATTTTTAGATCAGGATCAAATTATGGGCCTGAGATTATAGTGATGATTCATAATGTATAATCAGCTCACTGATAACATTCTATAATCTTTATAACCTCTCTATATAACTAGATTTTAGTGCAGTATAAAACAAACAGTCTGTTACAATATCATCGAGTCAACGTTGATTATAAAAACAGCCGAATTAGTGCTGTATCTCCTGTTTCTGATGTGTCGTTTATGATTGAGTCGACTCTTAAGAATCGGTTGTTTGAAATGAACATGAATGAAAAACCGACTCGCATTGAGGAACTGAATTATTGGGGTAACTTTGAAAGACTTCATTAAACAAGTTCCGATACCGTTTTGCAGGAAGAAGAGTAAAAGGAGAAAGTCTATCAGATGAGTCGAATCAAATGATCCGATTCAGTGGAGAGTCGGAAATCCCAAAACTCTCCGCGCGCGTGCTTCTTCTTCTTCAAGCCGAAAGGTTACTCATCCTCGAAACGGTGACGTCTTCCGGAGTCTCGTCCAATCATAGAGCAGTACGGACTAAAGGCGAAACTCAAGCGTAGCTCCGCCCACCTTTCGGTTACCCACTCGCGCGTGTCCTTTAAATGCGCGCTCCCGGGCCTCATCATTTAAGGTGCGGTGTCTCAGGACAGGTGTGTCTCTCTCCTCAGTCTCCTCTCTCCCAGGACGGTTTTTATTATTATTATTATTTTGGAAATTGTTCCTGGAGCAAAAATTGGATTTTATATTTTTTAACTGTTTAAAAAAAAAAAAAAAGTTCTGCACCTTTTTAAGGACTTAATTTTTCTTAATAAGAAGGAGGAGGAAAAAAACAACGCAGAGAAGAAGATGGCGAATAAAGGGCTGCAGTTGTTGGGGTTTGCTCTGGCTGTGATCGGGCTGATTGGCCTTTTAGCTGGCACCATCATGCCCCAGTGGCAAATGTCGGCTTATGTAGGGGACAACATTATCACCGCCGTGGCCATGTACCAGGGCCTGTGGATGTCCTGCGCGTATCAGAGCACCGGGCAGATTCAGTGCAAAGTCTACGACTCCATGCTTCAGCTCAACCGTAAGACCCGACATAAACTAATCACACTGAAAGAAAGAAAGAAAAATATTTATTCTTACCCAAGTTACTTAACGTACTTAACTATAACCTCTAAGTGCTATTATAGTAATTAATACTTTAAGTCTCGCTTGTGGCATATTTCTGTTTCCACAGTTTCTACTGGCTTATTTGTTGTTGGTGATTGATTGATTGATTGATTTTTAGATATTTATGCTATACATTTCAAAAATAATATTTAACAAAATGTATCTACACCGTGTGGTCTCGTTTATTATGCAGTGTTTTTGCATAAGACCTTAAACCTGTACCTGTCGCTCGGTGAGCTGCGCTTCAGGTGGAAAAACAGGTGGCAGCGGGAGAACCGCAGGTCGCCAATGCGCATGCGCACGCACCACCTCACCCTGCTGTGAAAAATAATTGCAAACTGTAACTCATTTTCTACTGGATTCTACTTGTCCATGTTCCGTGTGTTCGAGATGTGCGATTTATTCCAGCCTAGGGTTAATTAACATCAGATTTATTTATTTGTCATAAATTATTTCTCACTTTTGAAGCTGGAAAGTGTCAAGACTTTTCACATTGTTGTGAAATTTCATTTTGTTTTTTTTTCTTCTTCCCCCTCTCTCTTTTCAAACAATAGGACTTTTGATTCATTCTGTATTAGTATTTTTTTTTTTATTAAGCCACACCCCCAGGTAACACACCTGTATGTTGCTAAGGTGTATTGTTTCTCCTTTTTTTTTTTTTTTTTCCCTTGCAGGAGGGTGGGGTGAGATTTGAAATGCATCAGTGCTTCAGGGTTAAAGGGGACGCTCGGGTGTATAGAAGGAGAGCGGGAAATGGAGGAAGTAGAACAAAGGCAGTATAGAAAGGAATAAAATGTTTGTTGGAATTGGTTCCTGCTTTAAGTGAAATGAGAGGATGAGTGGTGTGTGTATTCGAGGGAGAGGGTTTTCAGAGTGTATTGGTTGGTGTGTTTGTGTAGATTATTTGGGCTCACATTTATTTATTTATTTTTCAGTCTAAGTGAAAGAATGCCTAGTTACACAGTGAGTTGAGTAATCATTACACGACAGAATGCCTCGTCCTCGTCCTGTACCTGTCTGGGTTTCAGTATCATGGAGGGGAGGGAGAGTGGGAGTGTAGCTGGGACTTTTGGTCATCCAGATTTGCATCACGATTCCAAAAACTAGAGCATGCAAATGTTAAACGGCAGCAACATGCACACACACACCCACACACACACACACCTGAGTCATGACGCACCAGTCCTTAATTACTTTAAATATTTCTGCCATTTTGGTTCTGAGAATCAGAATCTGTTATTCCAGAGACCAGCTTCATTTTTTTTTTTTTTTTTTTTTTTTTTTTTTTTCTCGTAGCGTTTATTTGTTTAACTTCACTATCAGAGAACGATAAGGCGTTATCGCTTCAACACCTTTTTATGACTTCTACAAACATAAATATAAGCCACATGCGATAAACTGCACCGTTAGGGATCTGATTCAGCACCAAACTCCTTTAGGATTCGGGATTTGTTTCTGCGGCCTGATTACAGAGAGAAATCCTCGGACTAACAGAGAACCGGTGGGCGGAGTCTTCAAAACGAAACCTGACTCTCTCTGTCCTGAGACTCGGACTGGTCCGACCTGTTCTGTGTGATCTCGCATGTAAAGAGCAAACAGATCAACACACACACACACACACACTACTGGATGAAACTGGTTTGCACCTGTGTGCAGGTGGAGCGTTGGGGGAAGGGATTCGGCCTCACGAAAGCAAGCACATACAAAAGATCCTGTATGGATGGAGATTAGTGCCTGAAATGGCCGCCTACTATGTGCAGATTAGTTTTTTCTGCTTTTCTAAGCTGCCGCGTGTTTTTTAATCACGGTGAGGCTACGGGTGTGAAACCGTATACGATTCAAGGTTCTCTGAAATCCATTTGATACATCGAGAAACGTCAGAAATCTTCCAGAATACACACACACACAACACAAGCACTCATTAAAGGTCCTCTGTATATTACGAGACTCTTGATTTCCTGAAAAGTTTCTACTTCCAGGCCAAGTGATGGCTGTGTAGAGAATAAAACTGTAGTCTGCCTAGCAACAGGAGTCGAATCAAACGTTCTGATTTTATTAATTATTAAAACAATTTGTCTTCGGCAAATGTATCTATTGAAATGCCTTCAAGTGTCAGGATTTATTTTTGCAAGATGGCGGCTTAATCTATGAAAGTTCCTCCTCTCGTGTTTCCTGGAACAGCAATAAGACTAACAACGCGACACTGTTTGGTGTATAAATGTAGAATATGGTTCTTCTTGGTGTTAACACTAGATGAAATGCTGATCTGGTTTCATAAACAAGATAAAGAGTCTAAACTAACCTCTCTCTCTGTAGGTTCTCAACAGACCACTCGAGCTCTGATGGTCATCAGTATCCTGCTGACGGTGATCGGACTGGGCGTGGCCTCCATGGGCATGAAGTGTACCAACTGTGGTGGTGATGACAAAGTGAAAAAATCTCGCATCGCTATGACTGGAGGAATCATACTTCTGCTGGGAGGCAAGTCGCGCTCGTCATGCTAACGAGCCTAGCACACATACCAGCAGACAATGCTTAGCTTGTCTCTTTATTTAGCTAACAATTACTTGCTCTAAAAAAAAAAAATACTGTATATATAAAATCAGGTGGGAATCAGAACTCTACCTTTTACACATTGGAGCTTCAGTGGCGTAGCTTAGGAATCATTAGAGTTTTACATTTTGGTTGCTTCTCATTTTAGCAAGCTAATTCGATTAACATTACAGAGTTAATGATCAAAGGCACATGAGCGAGTCTTGCTAGTTGTGGAAAAGACTTTGACGCATCATGCGGAGGATATTTACAGCTTTAACCTCAGTGTTGGTCAGATGCACAGTGTCAGATGCATTGCTTGTCATGCGGCATGATGCTAACCATCATATCTCTTTTTTTTTTTGAATTTATTATTATTTTTTTTTAGCTCTGTGTTCCCTCGCTGCCTGCTCGTACTTCTCCTACCAGATCATCCAAGATTTCTACAGTCCCTTCACTCCGGTCAACACGAAGTAAGTGTGTGTGATTAGCAATCCGCTTGTACAGCACACTGTGGTTAATTGTTGCTCTGGGTCTGTTACTCAATACCAAGAACACAAAGTAGGAAACGTGCAGGAAAATCTTTTGGAAGAACTTGCTGGAAGATAAACAAAAAACAAAACTAACTTGATGTTAGATTTCGCTCTTAAGCTTTTTTAATTTATTTTTATTTTTTTAACGTTAATGCATTATTATTTGAAAGATACTAAATATTAAAAATACTTACTAAATACAATTCCCCAAATACTCTGTGAAATGTAATACAAAAATACAAAGCCCAAATACTCTGTGAAATGTAATATAAAATAAGCTAAACCTCCAGCTTTAAAAACTTTGTTCATAAAGTGTTTCAAAAGGCAGTCCAAATCAAGAATTATGAATTAAGAATTGTAGCTTGTACATTTTAAGCTGTTTGCGACAAATCAAATTGACAAAATGAAATTTGTCATTTGTGTGCACTTGCATTGAAATAAATGAGAAATAAAAAAAAAATACTGATGCATTCTTAATTTTTGAAAAACTGACCCATTTTTTTTCATCACTCCATGATCAATAATCCAAGATGATTATTGTCCCATAATTATTAATTATAATCCCACCATATTTTCTCCTTTCGCCTTTTATTTTATTTTACAATTCAAATGTATTTGCACGCCCCATTACATCAGGTCTGGTCCGTATTAAGAGGACCCCCCCCCCCTCCCCCTCCCCCCCTCAAGTATCTAATACTGGTCCTTTTTCTCTGCAGGTATGAATTCGGCGGTGCCATTTTCGTGGCCTGGGCGGGAACCTTCCTCACCGTGTTTGGCGGCGGCCTGCTAGCAGCGTCCTGCTCCAAGAGTCAGAAGTCCAGGCCGGCATATCCAAAGTCCCGGCCCCCGAGCAGCGCCAAGGAGTACGTCTGAGAGCCCCGCCCGCACCCGCTTAGTACCGACTCGATAACCGCAGAGCGAGCTGGTGGAGGTTTTCCTGTGTGGTTGATCTGAGAGCAGTTAGAAGTTTTATTTAGCTAAAAGCAAATGTTTCGCAGATCAGCACATCAGGAAGACATCTAACTCTATCCTGCGGCCACGTCTTAGGTTTTAAAATGTACTTTTTTTTTTTTTTTTTAGTTTTTTTTCCCCTGTTGTGATCTGTGCCTTTTGTCTTGCATTTTATTATTATTATTATTTTGTTGTAATGAAGGTATATATTTGTGAACAAAACAGTAAATCTACATCGTTTTTACAGAAGATTGTTTTGAGACTGATTTAGTTTCTCTCTGAAGCCTACGAGATCATGACGCACTCAGGGATCGACACCCTTTTTTATTTTTAAGGCCAAAAACAGAACACTGAATCATAGCAGTTAATGAAGAAATCCTAACAGCTTTTTTTATAAAGCGCTCAAACACTAACAAGGTCATGACCTCTACGCTGCGCCACACCTCCGGCTCGTTCTTTATTTTCTGCTCTGAAAAATGAAGTTTCACTAAGCATCACTTTTTCTAGCAGTCTGGTTATCGAGCTTTGCTGCCGATTCCAGCTGATGTCGCGTACTTCATACTCCATGTGTCCTTTTATTCACCACCACCACGCATTCCTGCTTTTTCTAAAAAATAGAGCTCTAGTGTTGAGGAGAAATAGTGAGCGAGCTTCTGTTATCTTTGAAAGCTTGTTTCTTATACAGTCTCACTTTTATTTTATGCAAATTCATTTTATGTAAATAAACTTGAGATAAAATTAAGAATGCTGTTTGTTTTTTTTTTTTTCTGTAGATGCAAGTGATGCCAGTCTTTTTTTTTTTTTTTTTTTTCTATTAATTTATAATCCTGAAATATCTTAAAATTACAGATTAAACAGATTTTTTAAATTGTCAATTTAAAGGCACAAAAAAGCAGCAAATTCATTTTGGACAAGAAAGAGTCGAGTCCTTGTTAGCTGGGTGAAATGATTCGACTCAATGAAACGTGCCTGAGTTCCATTGTTAATTATTCTCCTGTTATCGTTAGCGATCAGAATCTGTGAGGCCCTGACTTCATCATGAAACTGTATCTGTGTCATGAGACGTGTGTGTGTGTGAGGGCGGGGATTTACTCGCATCAATCGAAAATGCGCTAACACTTTGTTGTAAATTTTAGCCGTGATTAAGGCTTTCTCTCAATGTTTATAATTCTGAGCGTTTGTAAAGTTCAACCCGCTTGTAAAATTTAGCTTAAGTTTATTTTCCAGAAGTTTATATGAAAAAACGTCTGTATAAGCGAAAATAGAAAACAATGGACACCATGACGATGACAACAAAAGGGGGACTTTTAAAAAAGATATGTTTACGTAGCATCACATTCCCAAGTGTATCAGTGGATTGTTAGACACTGGAGACTCCTTCCCTACCTTTCCCAAAATGTACTCTGTTAGAATGGGCGTGTTAATATACTGTACCCCTGTAATGTGCAGCTACGCTCCTGTCAGAGCCGCTGTTATAGAAAATTAATCAACACATGAATCGGACCAACTGGGATTCAGAGCTCGTCCTGTAAATAAGATTTAAAATATGAAATACGAAGAAGTATTTATGTTGATCAGTTTATGGTTGGTGTCATAAACTGAAATACGAGAACAGCTGGTTGGCGTCGTATTAAACATCGTGTCTAGTGGACAAAGAGCACACAACAGCCAAGAGTGTCTAACCTGAATATATATTTATTTTCTGAAATCCCCTGAAGGCGTGTTTCAGTCACGTGATTGAATGAGTGCAGTTTTCATGACGTCACTCAGATAGAGCCGGTTTCGGTTTTACTGTGAATGTGGAATTTCTGTAAAGGATTAGCTCATTCTCCAAAATATATAACAAACTCATGTTGTTTGAAACATTGGCACCTTGAGCAAAAAAAAAAACCCCTTAAACTTACTCACTCTTTGTTGAACATTTTAATTTGTTTAAGTGACGAAGAATCAAATGCATTCAGATAATCTGTAATGAAATTGTTTAAATCTCTACCGAGCTTTGAATCAGATACCAACTTAAACATTCGAGTCACTTTTCATCTATGTTCATTAGACTATGTGTTAAAAGCTGTTCATTCAGATCCTGCAACACACTGCACACAACATTCGCATCATATCGCTCGCTACTGCAATAGTGCCAGGATTAATGTACAGGAAGTTAATTAAAACTCACTGTGTGGAACTGTAGGTAGAACTGTTAGATACGTGAGTGTTCAAACCTAGACAAACAGATGGAAAATTAATCTGGTCTGAGTTACAGTTTCTAGATTACAGATACTTGGCTTTATCATAAACTAATTTCTGTATGGCTTTATTATTGACTATAACACCGTCATCCATTTAGGAACCTCTGTAGTCCAACTAGGGTCTGTGGAGGCCAATGGTGACCTTTTGTATTTATTCCCATTTTCACGACCGTGACAGGACCTCCAGTCCACATTCACATGCGCATTCACACACTATCGCCAGTTAGCCTAATCTGCATGTCTTTGCACTGTGGAAGGAAACCTGAGTATTCAGAAGAAACCCACCAAGCACAGGGAGAATATGCAAATTCCATGCACACAGAACCTGAGCTGGGAATCAAACCCAGACCCTGGAGGTGCAAGGCCACATTGATAACCACTATGTCACAGTGCTACAGTCTAACAATATAATAACAAAAGAAATCATGCTCTGTGATTATTACAGTGTGTCACCACTTCAGAGATATCGCCTGACCTTCTGAAGCTCCATGTACTGTACGTACAAGCTCTGTTTTTTTTTGCCATAAGTACTCCCTCAGATGCCTTAAAATCTCGCAGTAGAATTCACTATTGATGGTCTGGCTCTTGGAGATGATTTCTCAATGCACTCAATGTGAACATACACCCAAGTTTCGTCACCGGTGATGATCCTCGACATGAAGGGACGGGTCTCATTCACGGCACACTGACGGAGTTCTTACCAGACTTCGACACGCTGTTCCTTCTGTTCCTGGGTCAGCAGTCTGGGGGCGAACTTGGCAGCAACACGCGCATGTTCAAATCACACGTGAGGATCGTCTGGACTGTTTCGTATGACACGCCGACAACGGCCTCAATGTTGTGGATTGTTCACCAATGATCATCAGGCACTAGTTGCTGAATGGTTTTGACATTTCTGGGGGTTGAGCTTGTTGAAGGTCTTCCTAATCTCTCATCGTCTACCAGTGATGTTCTTTCGCTCTTGAAGCGTGCGTGCTGCTCAAAACACCTCTAACAATACATGGTGAAATAGCAGACTTGGTAACGCACATGGTCAGAATAGCACCAGTTATACAGCTCCATGACTTTTGGCACACTGACTTATGAAGTACGGCGCTCACTGTGACTGTGTGTTCAGCCTTGTGCTGCCATCTGTTGATGTGTTACAAACCTTGTGTCTCGAAATATTTTGATATCACCTCGTACGAGGGACCCTAAACTCTCGCATTCCTCTTTCCACTAACTCTTTATCTGTGCCTTTCACATCATACAGAAATAACATAATTAAAATTCAAAAAACTATTAGAACATCATAGTAAGAATTTTTAGATCAACAGAAACTCACCAAAGTGCAGACAAATACTTGAAATAATTATGGACATTAACGCTGTACTGTATTATGGAAATTACGGCTGCACGATTTGTTTAAAAAAATCACAGTGTGATTATTTTGGCAAATATTACAATTTAACATGCGATATGTAACGTGTTTAAATATTTATTGAGACTAAACAAATATTATCTTGCTATGTTTGCCAATATTTATTTATATACTCACAATTATATATTAAAAAAAATATTTAGATGATTAACAAACTGTGCGTAAATTTAAATAAACAGATGATGTGTATATTACCTGTAATTTTGCTCTAAAGGTTTATTCAGACAACTGGTATCTCCCAAAAGAATAACCCTAATCTTTATGAGTATGTTCAAAAGTGTTGGAACACATGACTAACAAGTGTTTCTTGTTGCCCAGGTGTGTCCTCTTAGACTAACTGTTAATCTGGGTTCGTGCCCTGGGTTTCTCCTGTGAAGAGTGAATTTGTTGCTAAATAAATAAACCGACATGAAGACCAGAGAGCCGTCTATGAGAGAAACGTTTTAAAGCTGGAAAAAGCAAGACTGATCAATCAGAGCCATTGCACAAACCTGTGTTATGGAACAGAGAATGATGGTCATGCACTGTGTGAGACTGCACATCAACATCACAGTTGCCCTGATTACAGAGACCCAGTCACATGGTGCTTCTGGCAGAAGTTTCTTCATGAAACACAAAAAGCTGTTGAGGTGTTCAGCTGTTGTGTGGCTCAGTGTGGAACATGTGCCAGGTCAGCATCAACCTGAACTCTGCAGTGTACTGTACTGTATGGTCATTTGTTCACAAGTTAGATGCATTTAAATAGTATAGGTTTTGTAATTGATGTATGCTTATTAATGTATCCTGTAATTATTATTAAGATTATTATTATTATTATACAGATTACTTACCATTCTAATATAATGATTTATTGATAAGCATATGCAAATTAATAAAACCACATTTATTTACAAGTTAGATGCATTTAAATAGCATAGGTTTTGTAATTTGTCAGTTTTTGTTTCAATAGAATACAGCGGTACCTCGGCATATGAACGCTGCGCCCTAAAAATTTTCGCATTAATAACTGAAATTTTGTAAAAAATTGCCTTTGCATACAAACAAACAAGCCAAACCGAACGCCAGTTAAGTTTCGGGTACATCAGCCATTTAAAACTTGTTTGAGTCAATGGAAAGCCAAGCGAAGCGAGTTTACACATTTTTTTTCTCTTTTTCCCGCCCAAGATTTAGTGAAGACATAGCATCATGGGTCCCAAGAATGTTAGCAAGAAGAAAAGGGAGCCACTTTCAGTTTGGTATTTAAAGCAGCCGGAGTCAAGAGGAATCATAAATGAAGGTTTAGTGAGGTTTAATGCCTATTTATTTCATATTTAACTTTATTTACTTATTTTAACTTTATTTACTTATTTATTTTATGTCTTTTCTAAATGTTTTGCTTGTTTTTATCTGCAAAAATATGATTATAGTGTTGGAAATGGGTAAAATTGGTAATATTTGGGTGGCTGCCATGGATTATCTGCATCTACATTATTTCCTATAGGAGAATGTGTTTCATAATATCCTATTCATAATCAATATCAATATCAATTCATAATTTCACCTTAAGAACTCTGGATTAAATTAGTTTGCTGAAGTTACGCTGTAGATATTCAATGTTTTTATTCCAGAAGTGTGAATTTTTCACAGTAATAGAAACAGGTATCAGGTATCGTGTTCACGTTACCATGGCAACACAAGGAGGAAGTGACGTCAGCCTGCAATTCTGAATGGAAAGTTGCCTTAAATGACATTCCCTAGACAGGGAGCAGGAAGTTCTGTGTAGAGGACACTGTGGAATGAAACACAGTCAGTGAAGGCCGACATGAAGCTCCATGGAGCATTAAGTTTTTCCTGCAGATTGATTCACACACAGCTCAATAGTGACACCTAGTGCTGAACCATATATTGCAGCTAAATAAATGTACTACTACAAACCCTTGGTTGTGGTTCAAGAATGAATTACCACGTGTCATTTAGCAGTCATTCTGGTACCTTTGCTGTTAAAGACACACACAATGAACACTACCATCTGCATTCATTGGTATTCAGTTGACTACTTTGTGTTGCTGAGAACAATGTAAATAGCATTGAAACACAGAATCATAAATAAAAGTGTGTGAGCTTTATGTTTGGAGTTCAGAGGACTTGTGTCATGGTACTTGATAATGCAACTGAGCAGTACATAAGGTAGTACAAAATTTACTGATTTTTATTCAGGGAGAAAAAAATTATACACACACACACACACACACACACACATATCTTGCCCAGTCCTGGTTCTCAAGAATGTTCTATTCTCTCAGACAGAACTGAAGATGCAGGAGGACATAAAAACTTTGTAAAGATGTGTAAAACTTTGTAAAATCAAGTGGATGCGACAATGTTTGTCGCAGTGAAATTATATTCCACTGCGATTTCTTTTGACAATGATAAAGACTCTGGCTCGTCCCTGGACTTTCAAGAGGCTGTGCAGTCACATGGATAGCATGATATTGCCAAAGATCAGTGCTGTATTCTTGCTGTACAATAATTCTGTACAATAACTTTATGAATATTAATAATGAAAATAATATTTCTCTTAATTATTGTGTGCATACAAAGTGACAACCATGAAACAAGCATTACGACATACAAAGCTTATTTGGAGAAACTGTTCAAATTAGAGTTGGGAAAAAAAATTTTCAGTTATGCATCGCGATTCTTTTGTGCCACACTGACTCCAATTTTTTTTTTGATCGATATATACTGATCGATTTTGGATCGATATATACTGTCTATAAATATAACTATTTTTACATTTATAATACAGATGAACTGGTCGAACGGCCAGTGACCAGAATCGGCTGGTTTTTAGTTGGATTGGCCGTGACCGGTGATCAGCCAAAGACACCAGACCTACTGTGAAGCATGGGGGTGGAAACATCATGCTTTCGGGCTGTTTTTCTGCAAAGGGACCAGACTGACTGGTCCATGTAAAGGAAAGAATGGATGGGGCCATGTATCGTGAGATTTTGAGTGAAAACCTCCTTCTATCAGTAAGGGCATTGGAGATGAAACGTGGCTGGATCTTTCAGCATGACAATGATCCCAAACACACCGCCCGGGCAATGAAGGAGTGGCTTCGTAAGAAGCATTTCAAGGTC
>JAQMYL010000009.1:1282367-1296457 GCA_030014365.1 Clarias pachynema
AAGTGAGTACTCACGAAATGGCAGACGGAAGATCCGAACCGACATGGGCCAGGAACTCAATGACTGAGCAATGTGAAACGCCATCTTGTCTCCTTTTATGCTTCCTGTTTTGGCGACCGTCCTACTTCCGGGTCCTAGTGCCGGCCGTAAAACGGGTGTGTGTGACACCTCTTCACACCAGCATCCAACCCACAGGCTCAGGCTGAAAGAGCTTTCAATGTTGCACACATTCTCACTCGCAACATCGTCGAGCGTGCAATTGGACTCTGATTCTGGTGTCTGCACAAGTCTGCAGGAGGATTGCGCATGAAGCCTCACAGGTCTTGCTCCATAACATGACTGTGCATGGAAACGTACCTTTACCAGAGGGGGAGGAGGAAGGGATGAATGAGGAGGAAGATGCAGAGATTACCGACAGTAGGCTATTGATAAGTTAACCCATGTCGAAATAAACGTTATTGGAATAATTTTGTGCAATGTTTAATTTGCATAGAAAGTGCTTTGTTTCTTAACGATGTCATGCAAAAGGAGTGAAAAATCGATTACTGAGCAACTGATGTCAGCTAATTCAGGACCTTCACTGTAGACAGCGCCTTGTAATGTCGGACGTAAGAGGTAGCGACTCCTAAGGGACAGTTCAGGGAACACACTTAGAAAAGTGACCAACTTAAGTAAGTGTCATGAACGGTGGTGTAATGGGCTGTTGTTGCCGTGGGCTAAAGGGGCAGGCATAGGTGCAGAAGGTGTTTATACAAAAAGAGTCTTTTTAATAACAATATAACAAAACAAAACATAGAATAATAAAGAAACTTAAACAAAAAACTCACATTCAGCACAGATTGAGCTAAACACAGGCTCTTTAACTAAACACAGGATTAGAACGAAACACAGGCTCTTTAAGCATTTGTTAAACTCTGCGCCTCTATTTCGCTAGAGTTTAACAAGTGCTTAGAGCTTTACAAAACTAATTTGGAGCTGATGCAAAACAAAGACAAGACAAACTAGAGGCAAGACAAACTAGGAACACGGCAGACGAGAGACAAGGCGAGACTCGGGTGGGAGAGACTTGAGACAAGACGAGACTGGGGACAAGACAAGAGAGACTACTGATTGAGTGGGTTAGTAGTTAGTGGGGTTACTATCTAATCTGGTTATTGTAGAAATGGGTGATGACCTATGCACGTTAGTAACTGAACCTGCATGGGGAATGAACACATAAAAGGCTAAGCACACAAGAGGCTAATCCATACTAGCGGCTAAACCTACCAGGCTAAAGCCACTTGCGGCCAATCCTACTGGAGGCTAAACCAACTAGTGGCTAAGCACTCATGTGGCTAAACATACAAATAACTAAATTTACACTGACCTAAACATACAAGGAACTAAACAAGAGGCAAACAAACACTGGAGACACACAGAACAGTACTTACACATGACAAGAGACAAACTAACTGGTACACTTAACTGGAAACAAACAGCTCCACAACACAAAAGCACAATGAACATAAGCATAAAAAAACTAGAGCCTTCCTAAACAGAGGTGACATAACAAACTCAAACCAAATACAAAAACAAACAAAAAAACTAAAAAAAAAAAACCCACATGACAAAAACCATTATTAATGCTCGACCCAGGTTCCTCATCACCTGACCGAGGTGCCTTCTGGGAAACTGAGTCTACAAAAAAAAAACTACAAACATACAAACACAGTGCCCTCTAGGGGTGGTCCCTTACAGTAAGATATATCTTAAGAGTCTTCTTAGCACGCTACGAGTGTGTGTTATTGGGAAATGGGGCCTTGGTCTTTAGTAAAAGTGCTCTTGTTGGCTGTTAGCTTCAGCAGCAGAGAACTGGAGCTAAGCATTTTCCATCAGGGGTGTGGCTATACCAAAGACCTGACGTTCATACGAGCAAATGTAGGCCGCGTCTGTGAGTCCATATAAGCAGGTATTTGAGTTTACATATGAATCTATGGGTCTTAAATTGCATATGGAAATATATACGTGCAGGTATTTGTGTTTTTGTCCATATAAGATTATGTAGGTGTCCGTGAAGTCATATAGGGAAATATTTTCATCGACTGTTTGGAAACAGACACATGGGCACATTTTTAAATCTGTGTACGGAAATGTATCCATGTATTTAAAGGTCATATATTATCCTCCTTTTTAAATAAGTTACAATTAGTCTTAAATGTCGCCAAAATGTGCCTGTTAAGGTTCCAGTTTTTTTTGCCCCTGATTCACTTAGGAACTGCCCATTTGAGGAAGTGCATTTTCGTAGCGTCATAAATGTTAATAGAGTTAAAGGTCTGATTTGCTTGTTTAAACACTAGCCAGTAAAAGGACACACTGCAGGGAATGTTTTTCCTCTTCATGAGACCGTCCGACGTCTAAAAAAGGGATTAAAATGTTTATATATATATATATATATATATATATATATATATGCAGGTGCTTCTCAATTAATTAGAATATCATTGAAAAGTTCATTTATTTTAGTAAATTCATTGCAAAAAGTGAAACTTGTATATTATAAAGATTCATTACACACAGACTGATATATTTCAAGTGTTTATTTCTTTTAATTTTGATGATTATTTGATGATATACAGTATGAGCATGTGCAGCACTCAGTACTTGGTCGGGGCTCCATTTACATGAATTACTGCAGCAATGCGGCGTGGCATGGAGGCGATCAGTCTGGGGCACTGCTGAGGTGGTACTATATGGAAGCCCAGGTTGCCTTCAGCTCTTCTGCGTTATCAGGTTTGGAGTCTCACATCTTTCTCTTCACAATATTCCATAGATTCTCTGTGGGGTTTTAGGTCGGGCGAGTTTGCTGACCAATCAAGCACAGGGATACCATGGTCCTTAAACCAGTTATTGGTACTTTTGGCAGTGTGGGCAGGTGCCAAGTCCTGCTGGAAAATGAAATCAGCATCTCCATAAAGCTGGTCAGCAGAGGGAAGCATGAAGTGCTCTAAAGCTTCCTGGTAGACGGCTGTACTGACCTTTGACCTGATAAAACACAGTGGACCAGCACCAGCAGGTGACATGTCTCCCCAAACCACCACTGACTGTGCAAACTTTACACTGGACTTCAAGCAACTTGGATTCTGTACCTCTCCTCTCTTCTTCCAGACTCTGGGGTCTTGATTTCCAAATGAAATGCAAAATTTACTTTCATATGAAAAGAGGACTTTGGCCCACTGAGCAACAGTCCAGAAAAACAGACCTTTTTGTCGCATTGCTGTTTTAATTCATGTGAAGGGAGCCCTGGCCAAGCACTGAGGACGGGACATGTTCATACTTTCCAATAGTCCAACATTTCTGTGTTAGAAGTTTTGTTTTAATTGGTCTTGAGTAATATTAAAATGTTCTGAGATACTGAAATGGGGTTTTCATTAGCTGCAAGTCAAAATAGAAAAATGTAAAGAAATAAACACTTGAAATAGATAGTCTGTGTGTGATGATTCTATATAATCTATGAGTTTTAATGTTTTAATTGAATAATGAAATAAATTAACTTTACCAAGATATTCTAATTCATTGAGAATCACCTGTGTGTGTATACAGTATATATAGGTTAAATAGAGTTTTATGAAATTTTAATATAATCCTCCTCTCTTTCGGCCTGTTATGCTTTCTGGTGTTTGCCTTGTTTCGCCTGCAGCACTTCGTCTGAGTTTGGTGAGAGTTTATGTCTCCCTCTTGTGGATTATTTCGGCCCCATGATCTGCGTCCCTCCCGTCAGCCTGTCCATGAGGGTGGCCATGTGCTACAATCCCAGTGAGAGCACAAACAGCTCGGTAAAAGGACTAGAGAATGTAAAAAGGCAAGTGACTGGGGTTTGAACAAGGATGAATGCCTTTCACGCCATGTTTGTAGCAATTGATTTCCAACCATGCTTTTTTTCTTTAAGAAATAAAGATAAGTAGGGCAAGAACTTATTTATGATGTGTGAGACATTGCTAAAACATCAAATCAATAACATCAACAACATATTGTGAAAAGCTGTAATATGATCCTATCTGAAAATTCACTTTTTCACGTTGGTGAGAGACTTTTTAACACCAATACCACGTTTTGGGCGATAATAAAGTGATAAATCTGTCTAAAACGTTTTAACATTTCTCTCAGACTTCCCATGAAACGGCACTTTAATTACAATTAGCATTGACGCCAAACACCGGGAACTCAAACACTGCAAACGGACAGCGGCGATGATTGTGAGCACTCAGCCCGTGGCCCTCACCACCACCACGCAGCACTCGCTGAGGATCAGGTTCCTAATCTCCTTCCTAAGTTTTTACTAAAACAAACTGACGGTGAGGATTCTGACATGATCATGCGCAGGGAGCGTGTGGTGAGTCTGAGTCTACAGCATGATCTCCGGGCCGCCATGTTTGCTTCTTATCAGTCACTTGTATAAATGTGGTTTGTGTTTCTGTGCATCAGGTGAGGAAACAATCAGGGACACAGAATTTTGTTGTTGCGCTGCCTCACACACTATTATTTTGGTGTAAAAAAACTTCCAGAATTATTGTTTCCACAGCAAAGGTATTGAATTCAGTTCTTTGTTTTTAAAAAACATGATTTCTACTTGCTTCAGTGTAAAAACCAGCAGTATGTCTAAAGTCTCACATGCTGAAGATAAACTACCAATCTTAAAAAAAAACCTGTATAATTCTATTTGACCTACATTTCCAAACGCATATTATGTTCTTCCAAATGTGTGATGTCATGTATGAAATAATTTTTAAAAATGGCTGCTGCAAGATCTTGACCCTCCAGACTTGAATACCGCGTGTTCGCTACGGGAGATTGTGTTGCGTCTCCACCATGAGGCCGTACTGACCTTAATCATGTCCTAAAGTCAGTCTAGTGATTTCAGAGAAAAACAATATCAGTTGCGATCAGTAAACAAATTTGGGCAATTTTTCCGTGATCCAGAACAGAACAGAAAAAATTAGGATAATCCCAACCCCCCAAAAAATTAAATAAAAAGCGGGAAAAAAACAGAAATTATATTCTCAAATTTAAATCTAAGTAAAATAAAAAATTATTAATTGGAGCGTGTTTCTGAAATAAACATACAGTAGATACGCTTCTAAAAGTGTTCTTTATTATGACACACCGGAAGAGCAGAAGAGGAGGAAGGGCCGAGTGACTGAGGGCTCCTGATTGTTTCATACTGACGACACAGAACATAAAAATTCAACATTAAATAATCCTCTTTCTTATTCTGGTCTATTCATATTTCTAATTTAATTACTTTATTTATTTCTTTTTTTGAAGATTTTGCATCATTCATATTTATCATAAATCTGTTTAAATTTATACATTTTTGTTATGAAAATTTTTTATTTCCAAAGAAATGTAGACATTAAAGATTGTAATGTAATCATTAAAGATTCATTTATTAGGACTGTCTCTCTTTCTCCCTGTCTCACTCTCTCAATGTGTGTCGCTTCCTTCCTGTCTGTCTTTCTCTTTCTGTCTCTTTTCCTCCCTATCTGTCTTCCATCACTTTGTCTCCCTGTCTGTCTCTCTTCCTCCCTGTCTACCTGTCAGTCTCTCATCTTCCCACTCTCTCTCTCTCTCTCTCTCTCTTATTCTCTGTCTCCCTGTCTGTGTCCCTTCCTTCCTGTTTTCCTCTTTTCATCTGTCTCTCTTCATCCCTGTCTCACTCTCTCTTTCTGTCCCTCTTTCTCCTGGTCTCCCTCTCCCTGTGTGTGTCTCTCTTCCTACCTGTCTCACTCTCTCTGTCTGTCTCTATGCAGTCTAGCCTGGATGAATGATGATGATTAGACTTTTCCTGGATATTTTCCTGGAATCATTAAACTTTGCGCTAATTTCTGGGTTTTGTGTGTGTGTGTGTGTGTGTGTGTGTGTGTGTGTGTGTGTGTGTGTGTGTGTGTGTGTGTGTGTGTGTGTAAACAGCAGGAAAACATGTAATTCTAGAAAACGCCTGATCAGTTCAGTAAACATGATGATGCAATCAGGAATCAGGCGATGATCTGATTTATTCCCGTCTTCTGTCATTCAGTAGCATGAATGTCACTTCTGTGTCTCCTGAAGATTTGTCTGTTATTTAGACGCACATGAATACACCGAGCAATATCACACTATCAAATAAAAATCAAATAAAAAAAAACTCAATATGATGACTTCAAAATAAATATTTTGGAGGCAAAAAAAAATCTGTGGTCAGCAATATTTTGTAATAAGAGAAGCTGTAGTGTGGTGTTTGACCAGAAGATGGAGCAACACACACGCTAGCACATGCTCACACACTGAGTTCACACTTCTTGTGATTCCTTTCTTAAAAATCAACATTCGTACAAATTTCTGTAGAAAGTTCTTTTAAAACGTTTTAAAAAGCTTTCCGGTTCAAAAAACAAACAAACAGATGGACTGATTGATCTATTATGATAAGGACAAGAGATGGACAGATGGACAAATACATGGATAAACTGACAGATAAATGGATGGATAAACAAACTGATGGAACACAGGATCTATCTCCTCGGAGATGGAATGAAAAGAAAATAAACAGACATGGATGGATAGAGTCACACCGTAAGATACTTGGTTTGGAGGGGAGGGGTCAGTGAATGGAGTGATAACTTGATAAACAGATGGATGAAGGGATGAGCATGTAGGTGGATGGAGGAAAATCAGGACAACAAATGTGCACATGAAAGATAGAAGGAATGATATACTGATGAAAAAATAAAGTGATGGACAATGTGACAGAGATTTAGAGAGAGAGAGAGAGAGAGAGAGAGATTAAAAGATTGTTGCATAATGGATAGATGGATAAAGAGAGAAGGGATGGATGGAGAGCACAAAGTTTAATGCCAGAAAATGGATTGAAAGAGGGTTGCATGGGTGGACAGAGACACAAATAAAGGGAAAGATGGACAGAGAGATGGATAAGTGAAATGCTGAACACATTGACAGACAGATGGACGGAGAGATGAATAAATAGAAAGATGGTCACGAGATGGACAAGTGGAAAGTTCAACATATTAACAGATAGACAGAGAGATGGATAAATATAAAAGATGGACAGATAGAAAGGTGGATTGAGGGAGAGAACTGATGAAGGGTTCTTGGATGGAGAGATAAACAAAGACATGAATGGAAAGAGCAGAAAGGAAAGGGAGATGGACAGAAACTGGAAGAGGAATTGACGGACAAACTGCTGGAGAGATGGATAAAAGTTAAAGCCTTGAGGAAGAGACAGACAGAGAGCTCAACAGATAGAGAGAGAGATGAATAGAGACTGAAGGTTGGACAGATGGATGGAGAGACAGTGAAATGGACAGAGACTAACAGGTGGGTGGACAGGCAGAGAGATTTTGCAGAGAGATGGGAGGAATGGCAGATTAGTAGACTGGAAAAACGATGGTCAGAGAAATGTACTGGAGGACAAACGGACAGATGGAAGGATGGAATGAACAGAGACTGAAGGATGAATGGATAGACAGAGAGATGAACCAACAGAAGGATGAAAGCAAACACTCCAGTTGAAAGATGTACAGAGAAATGGACAAAGACTGGAAGATGGATGTACGTATAGACCGGGAGATGGACAGATGGATGAAGATTAACAGCTTGCCTGAGAGATGGACAGAGAGATGGACAGAGAGAGGGAGAGAGAGAGAGAGAGAGAGAGAGTGATAAAATGTGAGAAGGAGACAGAAGAGCTAAAGCTGATTGAGAGAGCATTAGGCACTAATGTAGGCTTCTAATGACTCATTATCTCATTATCAATCTTTCTCTCACTCATCTCTTTATTCTCTCTCTCTCTCTTTCTCTCTCTCTCTTAAACCTCCCAATCGACCAGTGATGATGGGAATAGCAATTAGGGCGCTGGGCTGCCAAATGGTTATTTTAATTAGCTTTCCTTAAGAGAGACGAGAAGAAGGAGAGCAAGCAAGTGAGAGAGAGAGAGAGAGAGAGAGAGAGAGAGAGAGAGAGTGATGTCCTTAATAAGTGTCTGAGATGAGCAGGTCATTAGACCTTCTACACGGATTGATGACTGAACATTCCTGCAGGTCACATGTACTTATTACGCCGGCCCACTCAGCGTTAACAGAACTGTTAAACACAAAGAAATTAAAACTAAAAACCAATTACAGTACTGCCTTTTTTCCTCCGCTTGTTACCCAGCAGCTGAACACAGAGACAGGAAGGACGTCTGCAAACACAAGACATGGACAAACAATTACCTGTGGAGCTGTTTAAGTGGCTTCTGTTTTGCTAATCGCATCCATTTCCATACATGATGCTAACATCTCCAAGCACAGCTATGGATTGTCCTGATATGATGCTTAGTGGCAAGCTAACAATAGCTACTGTATGTAACGCATCTGACCAGTTATAAGTATTTTTGGCTAGAAAACGTCAGTGTTTTTGGGGTTCAGATGAAATAATGTTTATAAACGTTTACAAAATTTGTATATGTAGGAATGTTTTTTCACCTTTACAGTTCTAGACGAAAAAATTAAAAAAAATTATATTTTGGCTGTTTAAACATAACACTTATAAATGTTTCAATATTTCTGGCAACACTTTGGCTTGTTGGTTATTTACAGGTTCCTTAAGGAATATTAAACTTGTGAAGTTTTATTATATGGCAATTATAAATGTTAAAACAACATGTATGCAACATTTCTGGATGTAGCAATGTTGTTGCATATTACAAATTTACGATGGTTTCTTGTTCTTTTAAATAAAATTTCTAAACATTTTGACAGCGTTTGTGATATTTTTTCAACACAATGAACTACAGTTTAATTTGTCAAGATTTCTGGCTGCTCAGACAACACTGACAAAACATTTCTACATATTAATAAAAATAACATTTGTGGTTATTTTTATTAATCATTTTTTATGTTGCAGTTTCAGAAATTTTTTTCCACGTTTTCCTATTTTTTAGATAACATTCATAACCGTAACATTCCAGCAAAAATGTTTTTCTAGGATGAACCCAGGAACTGTCAGATTGTCTGGGTGTGTGGACAATGACTAACAATAATGTTAAGAAAACTAAAAATTTTTTTTTTTTACAATTTATAAATGTTTCTGCAACATATCTTTTTAACATTTTTTCTTATAGGAATGATTTTGAATGCTAAAGTCCTAGGGCAAAAGCAGCTTGTTTTCAGAGTTCAGAAAGTAGCATAAAATAATAAAGGTTTATTCACTATATTTTAGATTTTATTCTTTTTTTATTTATTATTTTTATTAATATATATTTTGAACATTTCTAGGAAGACTGTGAAGGTGTTTAGACATCAACATAACCTTTATAAATCTTCCTACAACTCACACTCACATTTCATAATGTTAGATTTGGTCAAATTGAGAACATTTAACACTATTAATGCTTCATACAAATGTTTCTAGAACTTTCCAGAAACATAATTTCTAACCTAAACACCTTCCTGAATGTTTTAATAATGTTAGCTAAAGCTTATTGATCTGTTAGTGCGTTATTTGACCATAATTTGATGTTTCCTTATACACTTGATTCTATTGCATGTGCTAAGCTAAAATAGTTACATCAGTCACAAAAGAAGAAAGATTTTCACTCCCCAATCGCTATTATCAGAACTAAAAAAAAAAGAACGAAGGAATTTCACTTCAAGCTATAACATTCTCACAAGGTTAAGCACTGGAACATTTGTCACATTGATCACATGTCTGACTTTCGACTTCATATCTTTCGAAATGTATTGTTGACAAATCAGCTTAGCTAGCCTAACATAAAAACTAGCCTCATTACGCCAGCCCACTCGGCGTTAACAGAACTGTTAAATACAAAGAAATTAAAACTAAAAAACAATTACTGCATTTTTTTTTACCCAGCAGCTGAACACGGTGACAGGAAGGACGTCAGCGGACACAAGACAAGGACCAACATTTATTGCTGACAAATCAGCGTAGCTAGCTTAACGTAAGAAGCCTAGCCTAGCATGAAAAACTAAGAAACGCACGTATTCATCTTATGCTAATGTGAAACTTAACATAAATGTGGTAGCTAGAGGGCAAAATATTGAGTCAAAGCCAGAATAAATTGCTTCATATTAATAATATCTATCGTAATAATATGTCTAAATGTGTGTGTGTGTGTGTGTGTGTGTGTAACAATGGTGAGCTGCTGATTGTACATCATTAGCCTTTATGCTTAAATAATGACATGCTTCAATGTGCCTGTCTCTCATACTGTCCTCTTCTCCTTCTCTCTCTTTCTCTCTCTCTAAGCCCCCCCCTGTTTGTCATGAAGTGTCCTGGGGTTATGATTGTTATGATTTATATGAGTCTGCTCAAAAAATCTCTCTCTCTCTCTCTCTCTCTCTCTCTCTCTGTTTCTCCTCTGTCTTCATCTCACTTCATCATTCTCGTTCCTCCTCTCTCCTCTGATCATTTATACTTGCATCCCCTTAGGCCAATTCCGAGAGTAATAATGAAAGAGATTTAACCCTTCTGTGTTCCATCACTCTGACCCAACACTCTCTCACTCTCTCTCTCTCCCCACAAACATTTATAATTAAAGGTGTGAGGGAATGAAATTGTTCTGCATTTAAAGAAAAGAAAACCACTCCAGGGTGTGCTGTTAGAGGAAAATAATCAGTGACAGTGTGGTGTGATGAAATTGAGTCACTTTCGCCACCCTCAAGTTGATTATTTTCCACAACAGCATAACCCAAAGTCTTTTATTTCTCTAATACCACGGCAATTCATCAATGAGCCACAAAGAAGCATAAACTATCCTGTCATGAACTTAAGGTTACAACTTTACCTCTGACTCGTACACAGCGCTGATACTGGAGACTCCTTCCTTAGTAAAGTAAAAAACATCCCTATACTCTGTGGGAAACACCAACCATTATGGTGACATTTCTGTATTTCATTTGCGTATAAAAATAAATGAGTGAATTAATAAATGAATAATTTGTGAAAATATCAATTTTGAAATCAAGACTGGTCTCAGGCATGGAGTCGGGTTGTTGAGTGTTGGAGTGAAAGTTGGATAAACTGCCAGACAAATGTAAAGTGTTCAAAAAAATTACATAAGGTTTAAAAAATTACTCAGAAATAATGTAATGAACAGAAACTAAAGCACAATCATAATCATAGTCATATCACACCCTGAAAGGGACAACTATTTGTGTATAAACAGCACACACAACACACACACACCACTGCCACACGTTATATCAGTGCATGCTGCTGAATTTGTTTTCTGAGTATTTTAGCATCTCCTTCCTCTCGTCCTCATCTCATTATAAATGTTAAAACGACATGTATACAGTATTTCTGGTTGTAAGGAATGTTTTTGCGTATTACAAATTTAGGATGTTTTCTGGTTCAAACAGGAATTTTTAAATAAAATTTAGAATTTATTTTAACACAATGAACTGCAATATAACTTGTCAAGCTTTCTGGTGTGTGTGTGTGTGTGTGTGTGTGTGTGTGTGTGTGTGTGTGTGTGTGTGTGTGTGTGTGTGTGTTTTATGTTGCAGTTCCAGGAAAGAATTTCAGCTTGTTCCTGTTCTTAAAATAACATTCGTAACCTCCCCATAACATGACATAACATTTCAGCAAAAAAAAAAAAAAAAAAAAAACATTGTAGGAAGAACCCAGGAATTGTCTGGTTGTCTGGGTGTTTGGACAATGATTGACAATAATGTTTAGAAAATGTTCATGAAACGTTTTTTGTTGTAGTTTTTAATATGAACTATTTCCACATTTAAAAAAGAGCATTTTAAAATGCTTTTATGCAGTTTTCTGCATGCTTGGACAGAGAATTCAAATAACATTTGCAAATGTTTTTGCAATAAGCAACACTTTTTCATCTCCATCCTCCTCTTCATCCTTATCCCCACCCTTCTGCTATTCTCATCCTCATTCTTATCTTCATCCTCCCCTTCATCGTCCTTTTCATCCTTATTCCCACACACCTCTTCATCCTCATCTCCACCCTCCTCCTCCTCATCCTACTCTTCATCCTTATTTCCATCCTCCTCTTCATCACCATCTTCATCCTCATCTCCACCCTCCTCCTCCTCCTCCTCATCCTCTTCTTCATCCTCCTCCCCATCTCTTTGAATTTGCCTTCCTTCCCTTCCCTCCTAATTACGCTCTGTTAATTACAAATTTACACTAATGCGCCTAATTAGAGGAACAACTCGCGTACAGGATTCGGGAAATGATCTCTTTAACAAACAATATGACTTAATTGCAGAGATTTGCATAAACAAATGAGCTAATTAATTACAATCAGGCGCGCGCTGATGAGGCGGAGGACTGTGCGGGTCTCTGGAGATGAGCGCGCGCGTTTATGCGTGCTTGCGCGTACGCGCGCGTGTGTGTGCGCATGTGTGTGTGCGCATGTGTGTGTGTGTGTGTTTAAATTAAAGTTTATGAGCTTGTGAAACATGCTAATGCGGTGCCCTGAGCGCGGGATATTATCGCAGGCACGCGCTGAGAGTGCGGGTGCGGAAGTGGCCGCACATAATAACCTGCATGGCCTTTTGTGTGATTCTGCAGATAACACACACACACACACACACACGCAGAATTCTGCATTCACATTCATCTCTCTTTCCATCTATTTTTTTTTCTTTCTCCTTCTTTTATTCTGGAGGCTTTGCAGATGGAAGGACCGCTCTCTCTCTCTCTCTCTCTCTCTCTCCCTCTATCCTCTCTTTCTCTCTTTCACTCTCTCCCTCTCTTCTTCCCCTCCTCTTCTGTGTCGGAATTTAATATGCAACTTTTTTATTGGAAAACAATCGCGCGTGCCTGCGTGAATCCTGACCGCAATATATCTGTTAGCGCGTCTAATCCGATCAGGCCAGGGAGGGCTATTTATCACCGCAAATCCAGGGCATTTCAGCCTTCTTTTTATTATTTTAATATATTTCTCAGCTATTAAATCACCGAAATGATGAATTAGAACTGTCTGGCACGCTTTCAGCGCCGTGACAGAAAATGATGCACTACCCAATCCGAGCGGTCACTTGGACTTTTTAAAGACAAAAAATGATGGCGGAGAAACTCCAATATTTTTTCCTGTTCGTAGTTTTTTTTTTTGCCTCCACGCACTCACCCCCCCCCCCCCCTTTCTCTGAGTGTGTTTTTAATAAACACTTTAAGTGGGCTTTATTGCTGTGTTAGAGAGAGAGAGAGAGAGAGACAGGGGGCAGCGGCGCAACTGTCTTTAATATACGGCCAATTACCGGGCGCGCGCGCACACACTGTCTCTCTTTGTGTGTGTGTGTGTGTGTGTGTGTGTGTCTCTCTCTATGTCTCTCTCTACTTCTCTCTGTCCCTGTGTGTCTCTCTATATATATATGTTTTTCTCTCTGTCTGTCCATGTGTCTCTCTCGCTGTCTCTCTCTCCCACACACACACACACACACACATTACAGGCCCATGATGATATGAATTCATGTTGCGACACTTGTTCACACCCCTCGGCTTCATGACTTCATATCCGCCTCATTTGCAGCTCAATCTCTGTATTTTTTCTTCTTTTTAATAGTTCACACTTTCCAGCCTCTGCGAGTATAAAACTTCTCCTCCATCATCCTGTGTGCTCATTTCTTCATCCTTTGTTTCTTTTTTTTTTTTCTTCTATTTTTTTTTTTAAAGAGGTTCACCTCAGCGTTTAAATCTAAACGCTTTACACTTGCGCGAGATTAATCCGCCATTTATCAGCGTTACAGCTACTCAACTGCAAGAATGAATAAAGTCATGTCCCTGTACCCATGATGCACTGGGGGGGAGCCGTGAGGTAGAGGTAGCTAAGGGCCTATCCAGATATTACGTGCTGCTATTTTTGAGAATAATAACTACAGTGTAAATTTATACAAAAGAACAGGATATGCAGTCGATCCTGAGAAGCATCATCTCAAACGAGAAGCAATCTTTATATACTAGCGTATTGACAGTTAAAGAGTTTGTAGAAAGAGTTAAAAGGTTAAAACTAAAAATAATCTGCTGATCTTTAATGTAATCAGTGATATTATTATTATTATTATTATTATTATTATTTGAGGTTGAAGTCC
>JAQMYL010000009.1:1307941-1324258 GCA_030014365.1 Clarias pachynema
ACACTTACACAGATAGATAGATAGATAGATAGATAGATAGATAGATAGATAGATAGATAGATAGATAGATAGATAGACACACAGACAAAGAGAGACACATATGCAGAGAGACACAAACAATACTTACAGACACACTCAGACACAAACACACACACATATAGAGAGAGACGCACTGATAAACAACGACAGACACATACATACAGAGAGATATATAAAGACACAAACAAAAAGAGACACATACATATATATTTGGAGAGAGGCACACATACAGAGAAAGACACACTATCACACACTGATAGTTAGGTTCTATATCTCTCTCTCTATATACAGAGAGACACACACAATTAATTACAAAGAGGCACACTGGTACTGGAAATAACACAAATGTACTGCGCTAACTTTGTTACATGGTTCCTCGAATGCTCGTCAGAGGAACCTTAAACTGTCCTGTGTAGAACCCAAAAACAGGACAGGTTCTATGCAAGAACCATTTTACAAACTTATTATAAATGTGCAATGATACAAGGAACTGCTTAAAACTAAAATTGTGTGTGCATGTGTGTGTGTGTGTGTGAGAGAGAGAGAGAGAGAGAGAGAGAGAGAGAGAGAGAGATCCATTCTCTCCCTCAGGCAGATCCTCTTTAGTGTTTTGTTGCTAAATGCTCCCAGTGAGCAGGTTACTGTGCAGCATGTCCTTATTGTCTTAAACAGCTGTCTGTCGCCCCCCTACACACACATGCAGACACAGACACACACACACACAGGGGTCTGCTTGTGTTTAAGGATGGCAGGGTCGAACTCATTACAACTGTAGGTTGAGACAGTTTCTCAATACACAGACAGACAGACAGACAGACAGACAGACAGACAGATGGATACATACCTATTTAAATATGATAACAAATGGCAAAAATTTTAATTAAAACCTTAACGCTTATAAATTCAACCCAAACTTAAACAAATCAAACAAAAAAATACATATAATAATAATGTCAGTGTTAATAGGCATGTTGTATTCGTGGCAAACATGTGGGTGCATACATGTGTGTGTGTGTGTGTATTTGTTGTACATATCGAGAGCTGAGTAAGACGAGTCCATAGAGGCGTCTACAGTGACACTCCACTCATGTGTGACCATATGGTGTGTGTCAGTAGGTGAAGTGTGTGGTGCTTGTGTGTGGCTGGGGCATGTGGCATTTGGGGGTTAGTGTGTGCATGTGTGTGTGCAGGACATTACTGTGCAATATATAGAATGATCATCATTAATGGGAGAGAGATTTGATGTGAGAAACACACACACACACACTGTATGGCATTATTAATCTGAATTCTGTCACTATTTTCGATCTGAATCAGAAATTTGGACCAAACCTGAATTATAACTGTTTATAGAAGATCTGAGTCTTTAACCAGCAACAATGAAACCATGAAAAACTAAACATTTTGTGAAAGATGAAAGATAAATTTACATGAATAAAAGAGAGGTTTGTCTGTACATTGTTCAGTTATCGTGCAATAAGTATAAATTTCAATGATATCTTTACATTTCGCACATTGGAGGACGCAAAACCAGTCTCAGAAAAATTTCTGTCTGTATCTGTGTCTTTATGTCTGTCTATCCAGTCAGATTTTGTAATAGCCTCACACAAAACTGTCTGGACAGGATTTAATGAAACTTTGCCAGTCCTTCGATGTTTGCCTGAAGTTAAACCTGCACCATGAACGGAATCCAAATGTTGAGTAAAAGTGAAGCTATGAGCAGTTATAACTTCACTTTCTGCCTCTCTCTCTCTCTCTCTTTCCCCTTGTCTCTCTCTCTCTCTTTGTAAACTAAATTAAAAGCGGCTCCATTACAGCGCGCGGGTAATAAAGCTGGAAAACAGCGCGAGGACACACCGGGAAGCGGTAACGGTCCGGTACTGCGCGCGCTTTGTCTTTATGGGCCGCTTTACTTAATATTTCACGGGAGCGGAGAGACGGCGCGAGCCGCTACACTTTCATTAAAGCGCGCGCTTTTCGCTCGGAGGGACTTTCCTTCACACGCAGCGCTTTCTTTTATTGCAATAACAGTCTCTCAGTGATCTCTCTATCTTTATCTCTGTTCCTCACTTCCGCCTTTCTCTCTCTCTCTCCCTCTTTTTTGTCTTTTTTATTTTGATAATAAAAACATACCGGTTCTCTCTCTCTCTCTCTCTCTCTCTCTTTCTTCCTCTCTTTTTTTTAAATGCACTATTACTTACTGCGCGAGCTTTTCATATCGCGGCGTCGCGGCAGTTTTATGTATTGCGCGTCATTTATTATTCAAAAAAAAAAAAAAAAAGGCGGCAGGCGCGCGCAATAAAAACACCGCCGAGGGCAGGAGAAGAAGGAAAAGAAGACGAACAAGGGGGCGGGGCAAGGCGCGCGCATCGAACTCGTATTTACTTTCTTCGAGCGGAAGGCGGTTAAAAGGAAAACAGCACCATACTTTGGATTTTTAATTGCGATTAAATAGCGGTTTTTTTTTTGTGTGTGAGTCGAACAATTAAGCAGCAGAGGGTTTCAGTATGAATTTGAATCATTTATGTTGTAAGAAACTGTGTCAGCATTAGCATACAGTAAGTGCCTCTAGCTCACAAAGCTAACCACTAGCGTATTAGCATCAAAGAAACTTCACAGTACATATATAGGAATCAAAGAAAGGTTTTGTCTGTACAATGGTCAGAACTCTGTTTCTCTATGATATCTTTACATTTTCTATATTGGAGGAGCAGAAACCAGTCTCTGAAAACTTTATGTCTGTCCATGAATGAAACTTTTCCAGTCCTTCGGTATCTGCCTGAAGGTAAACCTGCGCCATAAATGAAATCAAAACGTTGAGCAAAAGTGAAATTATGAGTAGTTATGTGCCAGATTACATCAGAGCATCACATGCTTTTTTTTTGGAGGAATATAGGCTTTGGCCCTGGAGGTGGGTGTGGCTATAAGCATCACTCAGATACTCAACCTTACAAAAATTTTATTTCTTTGTATTAATAAGTTAAACAGAGAAATCTGCTGTACAGAAAGACAGACCGACATGTGCGTGGGCTTTAACCTGAAATAATAATATCACTGATTACATTAAAGCTGATCAAATTATTTTTAGCTCTAACCGTTTAACTATTTCTACAAACTTTTTAACCATCAATGACGGGTACTTTAGCTAGTAAACACATAGTTAACTGTAAATATATTGTTCACACTCAGGTGCTGCTAAACACATTTTCTACTCTATTTAAAAAAAAAGACATCCACACAAAGCATTTGATTCCACATGAAAATGATGTAACACACTCACCACAAGGACAGCAACAATGGCATCTATTAAAAGCTCCTCAAGCTTGGAAGGTGTTGACCGAAATGCAGTTTGTTGTTTTAGGACAGAACTGATGTAGCTACAGATGATCGATGTGTTTCCATAAGTAGGTACAAAGTGGGTACATTAGCTTTAAATATTATAGCAGCCCACGCAATTTGCCTGCATATTTATGAAATACTCTTATGAAGATTCTCCTTGGAGTTGTTTATCTGCTTAGAAATTAGCTAGTTAAGCATTTAACCAGTTACAACTACAGTATCAGTTTCAACTATCTTCTAAATTTGTACACTGGTTAGCCAAAACAATAAAACCATAACATGCTGTTCCAAGGTTACGCTAACTGTGGTAGGTCTACATTAGCTTTAATTTATACAAGTATACTACTAGATATTTGCTAGCACCATGACTACAATCATGCTAATATGCTATATGATTTGAGGAACATTATCACATAATAGCCTATAGTTTTGAAAAATATGTAAAAAGTCAAAATGTAACATAGAAATATGCTTAGCCATAACCTATTGAGTTAGTTTAAATAATCCATGACAAATACAGTGAGTGAGTCAGGTGACCCTACAATGCAAAGTTTGCTGTTGCTGATGTCAGTCAGTGATGATTTTTTTCTTCCTGTTTCCTCACCGTACAATACTAGATTAGTCAAGAAGCCACAATTTTATAAAATACTGTACAAACTTTAAAAAGCGAGTGAAAGATTGCCTCCTTGCTAAATTGCACATCATGAGCTCAGTTTAAATCAATATTTGATGTCATTAAAATATTTATATCCATCTATTCCAGCTGATGTCACTATGCGATGGATGGCCGCAGTGAGCTATGATTTCATGCCAGCTGCCAAAATTGCAAACTGAAACTATGTTGCTGAGGACCCAAACTCTGGCAACCCACAGGCATACACAAAATCATACACACACTCAATCATCATCTATGCAACTACTGACATCCCTGGTGGAAACTCATGATGCTTGTGCAGAACATGCAAACTTTACACCCAGACCAGAGGTGAGACTCGAACCTCAAACCCTGAAGGTGTGTGGTGAAGCAACTGTGTTACTAAACATTCATATGAGAAGAATAGATTTGAAATATAAGTTAATAACACTGATTCTTCATATCTGCTGCTCTTACATAGTGTAATTTAGTCTACACTATGAACCAATAAATGGTTAATTTACCGTAAGCAACTTGTGTTTGTTATGCAGTTTGTTGTTTTAGGTAATGACCAATGGAGATTGGCTTATTATAACAGTAATTGAACATTTGAAATCCTGGAAATTATTTATAATTTATATAAATTATTGATGTTTAATACATAGCCATGAGGTCCAGATTTACTTAAATAGTCAGCACTGGTCAATGAACTGCTTTAAATAATATTAATACTTAGTGTATCCCAAGAATTAATAAACTGTTGACAGTTCTTTGCTGTCAATACTACTACTACTACTACTAATAATAATAGTTGTGACATCATAATTGCACATTACTGTATTATAAATAGGATAAGCGATAAGTAATTAATGAGTAAATAAATAAATACTGGAGTAAATGTGATTGTTATAGTCAGTGTAATGTTATATCTAAGTATTGGAAAATATACAATACTGTGCTACTTTTTAATTAATTTTCGACTAATTATGATAATAATGATAAATAATCATTCTTGTCAAGTCATAATCAGAAGACCACATGCACATAGTGGTACTGTTACATCAGGTGTAGTTGATGACCTGATGTCATAGCAAAGGCTTGAACCACATGAGCTGCTTAATTAATGTCTGTAAATTGTAGTCAACTTAATATACATTTATACTTAATTTTCAAAAAATTATTAAAATGCATAAATGAACATGAAAGAAATAAAAAAAAAAAACCCTTAATTTTATGGGGGAAAAAATGGATGCACCAAAATGTTAACATTTTGAGCATGGAACGAGAGGATTGGTTTTAAACACGTCCTCAAACAGAATGATAAGTGTTTCAGAAGATGCAGGTCGAACAGATCATGACTCTGCTCCTTACATTAAACTAGAATTATGTTGATGGTAGAATGGTATTTAAAAATTCCTAGCTATGTGTCTCTAAGGCAGTCCACCTTCAGACTAACAAACAATCCGGCCTCTATGAAAATCATTTCTTTGGAATTTTCACTTCTAGGCATGCTTAGAGTCAAGTAGGGTCTACTCCAATCTGAAAAGAAGGAAACAAATAGCAATCATCAAAATGGCAACAAATTTTGGTGCAAACATTTGAACATAAAATTATGAATATCTGTTTGCTTCCTGTTTTCATTCATTGTGGCCACCAACAACAGCAACCATATATAGCCGGTTGTATATATAAATAAAAGCAACAACAACAAAAACAACGTTTAAATCATATAACGTACAGGTTTTGTTTACTATTTACTGACCAGAAGGCACAGATCGAACAGGTCATGACTCCTGTTTTACATTTTTAAAATTAAAACTATAATTGTGTTGATGGTAGAATGGTGGATTTAAAAATTCCTAGCTATGTGTCTTTGAGAAAGTCCAGCTTCACACTGACTAAGGTCAAGCCTCTATGAAAATCATACATTTCTTTGAAATCTTTACTTCTAGGCATGCTTAGGGTCAAATAGGGTCTACTCCAATCTAATTGTTTCTACTCCAATTGTTGGTTCATTGCCACCACCAGCAACAGCAACCATTTTTTTCAAGGTGCATGCTGGGACAGATTTGTGCGGTTCAAACCCTGTGTGGTCTACAGAATTATTCGATTTGAGACACAACCCAAATTATGGCCCTAACTCTAACACCCAGTGACACTGGAACGAAGTGAACATCTTCAGCCACTGGACCTCCACTCTCTCTCTCTCTCTCTCTCTCTCTCTCTCTCTCTCTCAGGGGAAAAGAGCTTTTTAGCATCAGCAGCACTCGCTAATGGTCTATTAAAATATCAACTCCTTCACAGTTAACTGGATTTGCTTCTCCTCCGCAGCCCCCTGAAGCTAATCAAACGCAGCAGCTTTGAGCCGAAAAAGAGCCCAAACTTAATCTGGTTTAAGCGCCGCTTTTACACGGAAGCACTTTGGCAGCAGATCGAGTGTCCCAGCGGCCACACACACACACACACACACACACACACACAGACAGACGCTAAAACTGCGCCTTAATTGGACATGACAAGTTTTTTGTGCTTCACTAATTGTTTCAATTAAGAGCCGTGTTAAAATCACTGTTTAATAAACGTTCAGAGGATTTTGTGTGTGAAAATGATCTTGATCAAAATCCAGGTTGGCAAAACAATGCCTTAATATTACAAACAAAATAATTTACAGGGAAAAACAACGAAATTATTTTTATTTATGCACACGTAAATAATAAAATTAGGTTTATGCATATTATTAAAATAAACTCTTAGATTTAATGTTTTATTTTGCTCTCCGTTATAGGATTTTTTTCGTCCAAAGTCAGAATCAGAAAGGGGCTTTATTGCCCAGTACGTTTGCATACAAGAAATTGGCTTTGGTGACAGAAGCTTCCAGTGACGAAAACAACACACAAACAACACAACCACACAGTAAACAAACAAACAAACAATGAATAAATAAATAAAATGCAAAAGAATATTAATTAAAATTTTTTTGGGGAAAACAGTATACAAAACATATATCATGCGTATATACATATATGTGCCGATTAAAATAATATAAAATACAGTTTTTATTTACTGTTTGCTGACCAGTAGTTACCAGTTCACCAACACTAATTCCTTAACTAGTTTAATAAAATGTTTAAACAGTGTTGTTTGTGCCGCATATTGAATATTTCTTATCTTATGTTGCTTAAATATTGTTATGTTGCCTGTACATATTAACTACTTTCATGTAGACGTGTTTTCATGTCAACTATGTGTGTAATTTTAACATTACTTATTATTATTATTATTATTATTATTGTATACAAAACCTATACAATAATAATAATAATAATAATAATAATAATAAAACTCGCTATTAAACTCGTCCTCACAGCAGGGTGAATAAATAAAGCATAAATCTGTTTTGCTTTCATCCACTACATGGTCGTGGTGGAAAAGCCCAGGCTCCCCCGCGCGCTGCTGGAGGCGATATGAAGTCCGGATGGTTGTCTAATGACGCCGCTTTTAATACACACCGGCTCGAGTTTCTCATTCGACCGATCGATGCAGCTCAAACACACACACACAGACACACAGACACACACACAAACCATCAGATTAGCTCGTGAGAGACATCTCGCGCTCATCTGATTAACCCTAAACGGTTGGAGAACACCGCTGCGATTTGTTCTTGCATTACACACACACACACACACACACACACGCCACAAAAGTCTGTCACACATTTTTGCAAGTTCGTATTTTATAAACATGAAGCAATAAAGTGTAACCAAAGAGCTTTAACAAAAAGCAATGATCATTAAAAAAAAAAAAAAAAAAACTTTAAAATGTCTGACAGCAGACAACGTGGAGGAGGAAAAAATGGGAGAAAAAGAAATTCCACTCCGGACCAATCAGGGAGTGATGTCATAAAGTCTACACCAATTATAACTCAAGAAGACCAAAGTGACCAATCAGAAAATGGCGTGTGGGAGGAGCTAAACTGAAGGAGACAAACCTGGGACTGTGTGTGAATGCGGTCCAAGTCCTTCTGCCAAAAAAACTTTCCATGCACGGATCGGCGCTGGCGCGTCCCCGGAATCCGCTGCATCCAAGAAAGAAAGAAAAAAAAGAAAAGCAACAGGAATTCCTTCCTCGGTAGCGCTGACTAGGCTTTTAGTGATCTAAAAGTGGAATCTAATTCCCCAGAAAGGTTTTCAGTCAGGTTTGTGGAAGGAGAGGATGGACCGAGCGTCAAGCTCCAGCCCCACGGGTCAGACACCTCAGCCTGGCCAACACGAAACCATCAGCTTCGGCATCGATCAGATCCTCAGCGGAGGAGAGTCGGAGAGCCAGAAACAGAGACAACAACAGCAACAACAGAACTCGGCACAGAACAGTCCGGACAGCGCTCACGGTCACCGAGCGGCCAGCCCGAGCCCATACCCTACTCTCTCGGGCGCGTTTCACGCACTGGCCGCTCCGTATGATGAATCCGGTGCGTACGGGCCGAACTTCGCTCTCGCGCCCGGCGGCGTGATTAGAGTCCCGGCGCACAGACCGCTCACCGCCGCCGTGCCGCCCAGCGTCCCGGCGCTCAGTAGCATCGGTTTCCCCTGGATGGAGAGCAGCCAGCGCTTCGCCAAGGACCGCTTTGCAGGTACCGCCACCACTATCACCAACATCATCATCATCATCATCATTTTTACAAGCACAAAACAGCAGCTCGTTTTATACAGTCACACATCCAGCTGGATCTCATCTCCAATCAGAGTGATTAGTCACTTAAACCAGATCACTCCTCATATGGTTCTGTTTGAAGCTAGTTGTAGAAATGCTACAGAAACATCAATTCTTCAGCTCTGAGAAGTTTTGCTTTGTATCAGAAATAACGCAGGACGACACTTTGTGTATTTGCGTGAATGTTTCAATCTTTTTAACGCACTGCTTTTTTCTTCTTAAAAAAAAAAATAGAAGAAAGAAAACGTTCAAATCACACCCACCAATCTCCAAAAACATTTGTTCTCCAAGTCCATGAAATGAATTTCATTTGTTGTTTTTATTTTAGTAATTAATATAACATTACATAATATACGCAATTTAACAGTTGGATATATTTTAAAACTGAAGTTGTTGTTTGCAAGAAATTTGATCAGATATTTGGGCTAACAGTTGGTGCATCGAACGCAGTTTAGTTTGTTTTATGAGACAAAGCTGGTTTTAGGAATTATATAAAATCAGGCTTGAGAATTTTTCACGTATACACCCTACAGACACGAGGAAATAAAATGTACACAATCACATTTACTTTTCTATCCTAGCATCGCAGTATTATGTGGCAAAATACACAAAATAACAACAAGCGCATTGATTTTTATGAGCTGATGTCCCATAATAACACATTATCTTAAAGTACTGTTGATATACAATACATGTCTGTATTTTATTAAATGCACGAGCAGTTGACGGGGTTCTATATTTCTTTAATCGTCTACCTTTTTGCCTTAGATGTTTTAAAACTCAAATTTTTTATACAATAACTTAAATAAAGGCATGCAGTGACATGCAATGAGTATCGAAAGTTTGCATTTTTTCATCTGTGGGATTAATATTTATGATGTTCAATATTCATGATGCACCGATCGTTAATTTATGCAAAAGCAACAACAACAAAAAATTACAATCAGCATTAAGCTGCTCTATTAGCGTGCATTAAGAGCAGCTGGTTCACATTCAGCGCAAATTCATAAATAGATAATGCCGTGTGTGTGTGTGTGTGTGTGTGCGCGCGCGCGTGCGCGCTGTGCTAAAACAGAGCCGTATTTCGCGCAGATTGATTTTTAAAACGATGGCAAATGGATAAAGAAATCAAAAACGCTGTCACGGTTTTTAGAGTTAAGCTCCGGTTTAAACGCGCGCGCGAGGCCTCCCCCGGTGTCTTTTCATCACCGACCCGCTTTATGGAAAAAAAAAAAAAAAAAAAAAAAGCCAAGCACTTTATAAAAGGCGTATCAATATTTTAGCAGGGTTATTTATGGACACCCCACAGGCCTGAATCAGGCTCTCCTCACACACACTTTAAAGAACAGAAAGAGAGAGAGAGAGAGAGAGAGAGATTAAAATTTGATGCACAATTGCGTATTTCTTTGCATGTTTAATAATTATTTAAAACATTTAAATGATTTAAAAATGATATGAATGTTATTTAAGATGTAGCTTGTCTGTCTGATTAGGTGTGCAAATTACAGGCTGCTGTCTTACAAACAAAGACACCATAAAAACCAACCCTGGATCTCTAAAGAAATAATTTTACGCGTTTTTTAAATCCAAAAATCAAAGCAAAATAAATTTTACATTTCAGTATGAAGCATTTATACTGACGATTGTCATTTTAAGACTCTAAATTGTGTATATTTTTTCCTGGACCTATTTTGCACAAACGAAAAGGCGAAATCTTTTCTATAAGTAATGCGACAATTTATTTTTAGGTATTTATTTTGACTATGAATTAATTTCGACTTATTTAACTGTTTTTACCACATTGCTAGCCTGTAGCTTAAATCAGACATTCATATTGTCTAATTCATTTCCTTTCACACTAAATTGTAGCAAACATCCCACTTCTAAAGCACTGGGGAGAAGTTGAGTGAAAACGAGTAATTAATTATTAATGACAAATTCCTCTATATGATCTCTCTCTCTCTCTCTCTCTCTCTCACACACACACACACACACACACACACACACACAGGTAAAATACAAACAGTATATAATGTATATAGCCTCTTACTATGAATTATAAATAAGGGTCCATGATCAAATCACTTATTTATTTATTTATTTTTATATGTGTGAGTTTATGAGTAATATGTAATCGTAAAAAACACGTGAAGGTACCTGGCATTGTGGTATGCCACGAAACTGCATATTTGTGTGTGTGATAATACGAGAAAAATAGGCTACAACAATATTTCGATTCCTACACGTGAAACAAAATTGAACAAGTGAAAATAATGAACGGAATGAAAAATAAAAACAGGTGAATAATGTTTGAAACACATCAAGCGTCCAAAATCCAGGATACAATCCCGTCCTGGATTCAATCCAGTGCCAAGACAAAGTAGAGTTTGGTGCTATTTGTTTGATTTTATTTTCATTTTACTAATTTTCTTATTTTTCTTCTTTAAATACACTTGCTTTGGATCAGTTTAAAATGGTATTTAATCCAAATAATATAATAAAAGTAGATAACCATTTTGCACACAAGCGTAGCTTGGTTTCAATTTATTTGGCCAAGTTCACTTTATTCTGCACCATTGTGCGCATGCTCAACATGTGATGATCTTGACACTTCCGGTTTGGAATAAACTTCTCCTTCCTTGTCCTGCAGCTGCCTTGACGCCGTTCACCGTGGTCGCGCGGCGGATCGGTCACCCGTACCAGAACCGGACTCCGCCCAAGCGGAAGAAGCCGCGCACGTCCTTCTCTCGCGCGCAGATCTGCGAGCTGGAGAAGCGTTTCCACCGGCAGAAGTACCTGGCCAGCGCCGAGCGCGCGGCTCTAGCAAAGACCCTGAAGATGACGGACGCACAGGTCAAAACGTGGTTCCAGAACCGGAGGACCAAATGGAGGTGAGGCGAGGGGGGTGATGGGGGTGGGTGGGTGGGCAGCAGAATCTTGACTTATTCTTATTGGTTTGTGACGCGTCACTACACAATGGCGTCAGTAACCGCGTCACTACACACCCGCGCGACAACAATCGACATGTTTACACAATCATGCAGTTTGATCGCGCACGCGGAGCGTCAATTTAAATGTTCTAGAAAGCTGTTATGGCGGGACGTTTTACCTCACTCAGCGTGTATAAGAACGCATTTAAATTGTTTTATTTAAAGTTTGTAGTATTTTAGTAAAGGTTTATTTTTAGTTTACGTGTGTACAAATAGATTTATTAATAAACCAAAAAAAAACCAAAAAAAAAAAACAGGCATTTACATTTACAGTTAGGTATTTGGAAGACACTCTTATCTAAAGTGACTTAGAAAAGTGCTCCTAAATAGAATACTGGGTTACTAGGTTACTTACCTACTACCATCAGTCAAACACTGTTGGGAAGATTTTTTGAATGTATTTATTTTGTGTTAATTTTATTTTATTTTTGGGGTGGGGTGGGGAGATTAACTCAAATATTTCTGAAACAGACAGGTCTTTAGTCGTCGCTTAACGATTGCCGTAGACTCAACTGTACGATGTCTAGAGGAAGTTCATTCCACCACCTAGGAGCCAGAACAGAAAACACTCTAGGTGCATGTTCCTTGAACCCAGCAACTTGGCTAACGGCTAATTTGCTAACATTTAAGTACAAACATCTTTACTAGTAGTGTTAAATATTACACCGACACTACACTGTTATTTAATGAAAAAATATTACATACATCACTTGTATGTTTCATATAGATATATGTATTAAATAGATGTTCTGTCTTTAAAAAGCTATATAATGTTAAAATATTTAACATTTAAATATAATGTAATAGATCTATATAATTGTGAGATATTTCACAATAAATTTGTAAAGATTGATCAAATTTTAATGTAAGACCACGCTCTGAGGAGAAAAGTACCACACTGCACATTTCCAGTGAGGTTGCAGGACCGAGCAGCCCACGTCTCTACCTGTAGTGTGTAACATTTGAATTTAGTGAACCTTTAAATGTGATTTAAGTTTCAAACCGGGCGGTTAAGGACTGCTCTTGTACATTTAACGAGCCTTTAGAGTTAGATGTATATAGCAATCTTTACAAATACTTACCACTATAAAAATGCATCAGTCGTAAACAAATTTCTGTGCCATGTGAATTAAACCTTGTTGTAGCAGATTCAGAGATTCTTGTCAAATATTAAATGTATGCTTTATAAAACTTTACAATTATATTCTCATATAAAGTTGAAACATATTGTATTATATTGAATCAAATCATATCATATTGTATTGAATTTAATCAAGTAGTACCATATTAATAGTCAAAAAATATATTGAATAAAATCATATCTCGGCGGCATGGTGGCTTAGTGGTTAGCACTGTTGCTTTCCACCTCCAGGGTCCGGGTTCGATTACTAGCCAGGTTCAATTCCCATCTCTGTATGCATGGAGTTTGCATGTTCTTAACGTGCTTGGTGGGGTCCTCCCACAGTCCAAAGTCATGCAGATTAGGCTAATTGGCATTCTCAAAATTGCCCAGAGTGTGTGTGTGTGTGTGTGCCCTGCAATGGATTGGCACCCTGTCCTGGATAAAGCAGTATAGATGATGAGTGAGTGAGTGAAAATCATATCATATCATAATTAGCCGAATCGAATCATATCGTATCGTATTCAGTAGAACCATATTGATTTGAATTACATTGTATCGTTCCTTGTTAAATCGTATCATACTGAATGCTATCATATAGTCTAATTTTGAATTGAATCATATTAACTTGTATTGAATCGAAAGACATCATATCGCATTGAATCGAATCATATAGCAGTCAGATCATATCATGATTTCTAGTCAAATCATATCATATTGAATAGACTCATGTTGTATCATAATCATATTGTATCCAATTGATTATAATTAGATCATTTTATTTTGAATCAAATCATGTAGTATCATGTTTTATTGTTTTCAGTCAAGCCATATTGTATCATATAGAACCAAATCATTGTATCATGCGTTGAATCAAATATCATACTAAAGTGAATTATATAGTTTAATTTAGACTCGAATCATGTTGTCTTGCATTGAATCGAATCATTCGATAGTATCAGTTTTCAGGCAAATGGTATCGTATTAAATCAAATTATATCATATTAAACTGAACCATACGATATTGACCAGTTATTGATTCGAAGTATATCGAATCTTACTGAATTATAGCAGATTTGGTGGTTTAGTCAAATATTCAATTGTTGCTTTATGAATCGAAGTTCTATCATATCATATGTGGTAGAATATTCAGGGATATCATCAAATATCTTTTTTAAAAAATTCAATCTCACCGGATTAAGCGATATCGATAAAATATCTCATCGACACCGTATGGTCTTGTGTGGAAGCCTGAGGGTTACTCCTCAAGTAGACATCACTTTAGACCTGCATTTGTGTTTAGTTTTACAAAACGCAGTCAGCTGCTTCTGGCTGTCTGGGAAAACATCAGCACAAATCCACATCTGGCCCAAGCGCTGATTACCACATGACGGAAAACACAATCCTCTGAGTGCGACAGGCCGCTGAGCGAGTGATGGATTCATCAGAGTTTCAACATGGCGGCTCTTTAACTGCCACTAACTTCCTCACGGGCTGCAGTTATTTTTTACAACTTCATTCGCAGAGTATATATATTTAATGCGCACCCTGTTGTTTCCTCCCATCTTACATTTATTATAATCTTTAATCATGAGCATAAAAATGAAATGTTGAAAGGCTCGTTTAAAATCTTTATTCTGCAGAATCAGCACATGGAATGTTTAAGGCTTTATGCAGGGCCACGATGAGACAGCAACTTCTGAGGAATAAAGCTTCACGTCAGGAAATTCGTACCAAGAACCTAGGACACGTAACACACACACATATCGAGGCACAGCATGGAGAAACATCACACACGTCACATCACTTATGTGTGATTAATAGAGTTATGCAGGATCTAAGGGGGCATTTCTCAGGGCCAGGGTAAACACGTGCCACCACGTGACATTGTGAAAGGAATTATGTGCCTTGTGGACAAATTATGCCACGTGACATTCATGTTCAGAAACAAAGAAACTATAAAATAGAAATTTAAAATCACATGGAAAGATGTGGCCACACATGAATAAAGTTACATGTGAAAAAAAGGAGACAAACGTTATGTAAAATAAGAAATAAGTACAACTTTCATGTGAGTACATAAGTATATAAATGAGTAAACAAATAAACAACAAACAACATTCTAAAATGTTGTTTGTAATATGTGTGTGTGTGTATGTGTATACAAGATATTACTTTCACTTGTAACGTAAATTTGAATTAGCCATCAAGTCACAAATCTAATCACGAAACAGTAGAAACATCTGTCTCAGGCTCGTTGATGTGTGATAATCGCTCGGTACAGAGGCGGAGGGAAATGAATTGCAGCGTGGCGAGCAAAAGTGCAGTGATTAAATTACCAACGCAGGTAGATTTACACCGAGGACTGTAAAGTCAGAGCTTACGCTCCTAACACAAGACTAACGCAACACTAACGCCACCCTGCAGGACCCTCATCTGGGGGAGGGAAAGAATTATAGCAGGTTTAATTGAATTTAACAGGAGTGTAAATAAAACACAGCCACAGAGAGAAACCAGGACGTCGCAGCCATGTTGTCTTCATTACCGCCAAATATCAACAGAACACGCTAACGTTCCACCTCCACAACTCTTAAGAAAGGATTTATTTTTGGGTATGTTTGTGTCTTAAAATAACCACACATACTTTCCTTATTTTATTTCGCAACTGTTTGTGATTTCTGAACAAAATGGATCTGTTTAAGCAATTTCTTTAATGCTGAGAAAAACAGAAACAAAACAAACATACAAAGCAGAAAAAAACAATTTTTTCCATGGCTAGAGAATGCAGAGTAAGCTTAACTCAAAGCACACTCTCAGGAAAAAAATGTATATGCTGTGAGTTACATATATATATATATGTATATAAACCATCCGTTATTTATGACGATTCTTTTGAGTGGTGGTTCCTCTATCACCGCACTGATTCCAAAATTTATTCTTTTTTATTTATATCCATGTTTGCATTTAAGGAGGTAAATGCAACATAATAAGGAGGTAAAATGTTGCTGTTTCTGTATAATCCTACAGGTGGCGCAGTCTAAATTGGCCACTCATTGGCAGGCAGCACAGCACACTGTATGGTTGAAGCGAATTATTTTCTATGTGTGTTTGGAGTTTCAACAAAACCTACCAAAAAAAAAAAAAGCATTGATATTTATAAAATCGTGATACTTACAGAACTGCACTTATGTATCGGGATAATATCATATCATCTGGTCTCTGGTGATTCCCATACATATTTAAGCAGTATGGCATACAGGCATGACAAAGTCCTGGAACATTAAAAACTCTCAATATTATTTTATTTTAACACTCACACACTTCATATATACAGTACAAGAGTAAAATGTAAATATAATTTTTATATTTATTTATAATCTTTGCTATTCTGTAACAAACACTTAATATTAATATTAAAAAATTACAAATTTATACTCTAATTTATTTTTCAAAAGTTATATAAGTATACAATGTCTACATTG
>JAQMYL010000009.1:1329732-1340389 GCA_030014365.1 Clarias pachynema
CTTGGCCATATTCCAGGAGCCACAGTGTGAGAGTGATTCTGTGAGTAGGAGGAATTATTTTCAGCCATGAACTGGACACCTGGATCCTGCAGGACGCATGTTTTACAATTAAAATCGACAACCCGGTCATATTTGAAGTTTACGCTTCTAGTACGCCGATTATGCTTTGAGGGAATTAAACACAGGTAAGCTTAAACTGTTAAAGATGATTATCCAGATAAAGCTATTGAAACATCAGGCTGAATATTTTACTGCTGAAACACCATTTAAACCTGATGGGAACAAAAAACAAAACGGCAATAAATAACTTATTAAAAACTTTAGTATCTTATTCTGACTATAATATATAGATGTGTTCGACCAAACATAGAAAGACTTCAACTTCCTTTGTTTTAATTTAAAACGGTTCAGAAAGCATTGGATCTGAAGCAGGTGCAATAATACTACAGACACAAAATCAGAGACAGTGCCGAGGTTTTTTTTCCCAAAAACCAAAGCTTTTTATTCCTGTTCAGTAAAATGTGTTTTGTTGCAAAAGCACAACAGACAAGTCTGACTTATTCCAACTCAGTGGAAGGAGAACAGCTTCAGAGTTAAACATCCAACCTGCGCTATGATACAGTATATTCACAGGTGCAGCTTCATTTATGCTTCAAACTCATTCACACACACACACAGACACACACACGATGCAGAAACAAATCAGAAACGAATATCCCTTAGCTGCACTCATGATGAAATTTACAGATGAGAGAGAGACACACATACGCCTCAAAGAGGAACCAGAACTTAGCGGGAGCTTCTGAACATAACTGAAAAGTTAAAAATAAAAACAAACGACATCTTCTGGCGCTCCTTGTGTGATGGAACCATTTTGTGCCTCGGCAGGTCCAAATTGAAAGGAAAAACAAAGACAGGTGGAATAAAGTGACTTAAATGAAACTTAAAAAGGAATGACAAATATTATGAAAACAACTCGAGGGAGAATTACTTAAAAAAAAGAAGGGAAAAAAAAAAAAGAGAGAGAGAGAGAGAGAGGACATCATTTAACTGAGTAAAATGTTGGATTAGTTCTTCACCGTCTGCCTCCACTGCCACAGCTCACTAATCACCTGTGGAGGGGAGCAAATACTTAGTCACACATTCCACAAAACATTAAGATAAAAGTCAATTCATTTTGGTGTGTATTAAAGCTGTTAAACTTCAGTAAATACCTTTGCGTCAGTTACTTTGAAGCCGTTCTTCACATAGTTTTCGAACTTGGGCTGAAGTTTGGGCAGTGCCACTCCCTGCAAAAACACAACGTTTAAACATCACACTTTATATAGAAAAGAAAACCAAGGGGGTGGAGCTTAATCTGAAGAACAACCTTCTCTCAGGCAACTTTAATAAATTTCAAAAAGCCCAAACACCTTTAAACTTCAAGGCACAAAAAAGACCAAGAAGTTAAACATGTCCGATTTTACTCAGCTTTCTCTGCTACACTTATTTATTCCTTTGTCTTAAATGTTTGTTATCAGATAAATCTCCTGTGGTGTAAAATGTGCACAGGTGCCACCTAGTGGACAGAAAGCATTTCTTGACCAAACTGCTCAATTAATATTCACAGATTTACTTTCATGTTTAATAATTCGATATACAGCTGAACTCCAAAAAAAAAAAACAGTCTAAAGCTGAGGTGATGCATAGCCCAGCCTCCAAAAAATAAAATCACATCTGTCTCCATCCGACTGCAGTATTTAAACTCCGCCCCTCCTTGGACATGCAACACCAAGCATCAGGATTGATTTTAAGGGTTAACATTCGCGGACTCAACGCCACATTTCATGTCTCAACTCATCTGCGAGTCATAATGTCGGCTGCTGACTCCATTAATTACCGCCGCAATTAGCTAACAGCGGAGACCATTACGTCTACGCAGATTAATAAATAGCTTTAATCACTTCTCATTACGCTGAGATCAGTCAGCTAAATGATTTCCGCACCTGAGCTGAACTGCAAATGTACGCTCCTCGAGTGGGGGACCCCCCCCCCCTTCAAAACGCTTTGGTTCTTTTTTTTTTTTTTTTTTAAAGGCTCGGTTATTAGAATTCAGATTAATTCACCTCAAAGATATTTTATTATACACTCAACAAGAGCTGTAGCATTTCCAAAACAAAAAAAAAAAAAAAAAAAAAAAAAAAAAAAAAAGCCGAATCCGAGTTCTCGGAGATCGCTGAGAAACACTGGATGATGTATGAAACTGAATTCTTAATCAGACACAGCTGAGGTTCATTTACAGTTAAAACGCTGCCTGGTGCACACAAGCACGGGAAACTGTTAGAAGTGGGCTTTTTTTAATCATATAAACATCGATAAAATACATGGGGGGGAAAAAACAACAAAAAAACACCCCCACACTTTTCTGCTGATTGTGCAAGAAATAGGAAAAAAAAAACAATCCAAGTAAACACTAAGTTCATGCGGAATGCATTTCCATGCACATTACATGCTAGTCAGTGTGTTAAAAAAAAAAGCGCACCTTCTCCACGCTAGCCATCATCTTGGCCTTGATCTCAGGGATGCCAAGGGGCGTTTGGGGAGTTTTGGGCGTCTTCGGACTTTTGGGCGTTTGTGGCTGCTTCTCATTCTTCTTGCCAACGTCTGGTGTTTTCGGATTCTGTTTGGAGAAGAATAAAGAAACAATATACAATTAAGGCCAGTCACATGAGCTGTCAATATATAAAAGATAAGCGCATACACAGTGGCGTGACCCAATCAACCAATCGCAACCTAGAACCCACAGATGGAATTAAACACACCTGTTTGGGCGCCGGCGTGCTTGACTTGCCGTTCTGTGCAGGAGTCTGTGGCTTGGCTGTAGGTTTCTTGGCCTAAACCAGAAACACAGATGTTAACCTCACACACACACACCCACACACAAGTTTCCTTTTAAACCATGACACAGTAACATTTCACACCACTCACCTTCACAGGCGTCTCCTCTTCGCTTTCCTCCTCGTCTTCATCTTCCTCATCATCATCCCTGAAAAAAAGATCCAGAACCATATTAATATAAAAAAATAAAAAATCTAGAACACTCAAATTAAACGCACTCACTCTTCATCATCATCTTCCTCGTCGTCATCTTCTTCCTCCTCTTCCATCTTCATCTTTTTCTAAAGACGATGAAAGCAAAAATATCAGACTGAAGAACGGTACTCAAACACCAACACACTGAGTATAATGAGTGAGATTATTCAACACTCACTGAGGGTTTTGTGGCAGTCGGAGCGCCTCTCTTAACACCGCTCTTCATCTCCTCCTCCTCCTCTTCCTCATCGTCTTCATCAAAAGACTGGTCTCCGCTCATCACTAGAACAGCAGCAAAGTTTCAGCATTTGGGAAAACAGAGACCTTAAGGAGTTTCACCCGGAATCAAGACTGACGTCACCACGACACAAGGGGGTGGGGCTTCCAATATGGTCAGATCATAACCCCTAATTATCCAAGTAAAACACGAAACTCCTCCATAGCAGGTCAGTCAAAAACCTCCTCAAGTACCGTGAGATTTAAGTGATAATCCTTCACTTGTAATGAAGAAAATTCCAGCCTGATTTAACTTAAACAATAAAATCTACTTACTGATGAGGTGCTGGCCGCTGATGTGAACTGGACCAGATCCGGTACGCAGACGGAAAATTACAGGAGGGCTGATCTCAAAGCCACCCAGGCACACCTGAAACACGACTTAGTTTCAGAACAATTCAACTTCAAAACACACAGGACAAACGGATTAACGAGCTGTGTTATATATAAAAATATAAAAAAATAAATCCTCACGCTTGGCATGGTGGACGGCTTCAGCGTGGCCAGCACAGCTTTAACCTTTTGACCCTCTGAGTCCTGGCCCTCGACTTCCACCACATTTAGCTCATCCTTGGTGGCTGGATCGACACACGCCTGCAGGGATAAACTTCAGCTTAATTTTTGTATTCAACCATTAAATTTTCCATAAAGTTTCCACTAAGCCAACAGCTGTGTACATAAAAACGGGTAAATCCCAGGACACATGCAGCGCAATCAGAAGCCTCCTCTTGTTTTGCTGTGTGCGCGTAGGAGTACAATGATTAATCAACACCAACTAAAATCGATAATCAAATTAGTCGACAACGAGCCTAACCGCCGATTCGTTCATGACATCACACTTGATTCTGTGAGCACTCTGATGTGTAGGTGTGAAGTTTACTGTGTGATGGCAAACACCTTCATGAGCCAAAAAAAACAAACAAAAAAAACCTCAGCGCGGTGGAACATCTCACCCTTAACTTGAACAAAGAGCAAAAACAGCTGCTAGAATCAGAGGGGAAGACTTGGGCAGGGGGCGGGGTCAGGAGTGTGGTTAGTGGGAAAGGATTGACACCTGAACAGGATGTGGAGGATTACTGACTGTGTGTTGCTGTGTCTCAGGTTTTTATCTCCTGTTCAGAATTTTATTGCTTTTCCTTTGGAAAGTAATATTTATTACCATGATTGTTAGTTACCACATGCACAAAACATCAAGCTAAATTTAAAAGCTGACATCCAAATAAGAGCTACAGCGGTACCTCAGCATGCAAACTCCACGCATCGCAAACTTTCGCCTTAAGAACTAAAATTTTGCAAGAGGCTAGCCTCGAGATGAGAAGCTTTTTCAGCATAAAAGCGACCGCTTCGGGTTGTGCATCCTTCTGGGTGCACATGCGTCCAGTAACCAATCAAAACTAGTTTGTGTCAGTGGAAAGCCAAGTGAGTTTGCCATTTTTGTGTTTTATAGATTTAGTGAAACCATCGCACTACAGGTCAAATAATGTTATCAAGAAAGGGGAGCCACTCTGTTTTTTTGGTGGAAATTGGTAATATTTTTGGGTAGCTAGAATGGATTATCTGCAATTACATCACTCATCTCCAGAACGGATTAAATGTGTATGCTGAGGCACCGCTGTAGTGTGTAATTGTGACAGAGTAATACGCTTTAACAACTGAAAGAAATCTATCAAAATAAATGCATAGTTGAGGTCATGCGTACATTATGTATTGCTGGAAAAAAATCTATTTAAAGGTTTAGGTTGCACAAGAACTTTGTCCAACATCAAAATTCTCAGTGTTACATCTCTCCCTCACACACATAGTACGCATTATACACTTCCTGTATGTACAACAAACTGGTCAGATGAAGCGAGAGTATAAAACACGCACCATCCTGACAGACAGCTGATGCTCAAAGTCATCATCCTCAGGGTTGAACGTCACTTCCCTCCCCTGCTTCAGCTCGCAGCCTGAGAAACAGTTAAACACAAACATCATGTTAGCATAGCACAAGACACAACTGGTGCTGATTTTATTTAAGTTGGCCAAACAAGCTACTTCTGACGTTTATGCAAAATGTAAGTGACCAATCTCGCTTCAATAAAAATTAAGTTGCTAACTTCAACTGTTAGCAACAGCTGAGAGATTATTTTATATCTGAATTATTATTTTATATATTTAATATCTGTAGTGTCTGTAACCATGTCAAATTCATGTTGCGATATCTTAATTTAGCATTTTAGAACACACTTTTTCAGGTTTATGTCTTCATGTGAAATCTAAATTTGTCTAGTTTCATCTGAGTGACAATTAAGTTCATTAAAATATTAAAATAAAATGTCAGTCATGACATAAAAAGGGCACGAAATTGTATTTAGCAAATGAGTTTCTGATAAAAATATAAACATGTAGACATTTTTACAAAAAACAAAAAAAAACGAAGCATGGACCGTGAGATTAAAGGCACTAAGTAGTAAGAAAATTGGTGTTATTATCCTATCTAAAAAATGTACTCCCCTCCCAGATGAGAGACTTGAGCACCAGTAGTACCACGTTAGAGAACCTAAAGCTCGTCACACGTGGAGTTCTACCTCCACGTGCTCGCGCGCATGTGCGCCATCTCGCGACACGAGCACGACCCGAAACTCGTAGTGATATTATTTTTAAGTTAGAAAAAAAATAAATAAAAAACAGTGAAAAGAAAAACAAACAGATCACAATTAAACATAATAATAACAATAATAATAATAAAAACTTGGCACAGACAGCGTCAGGCGCGCACGCGCACTACGTATCGTGATCACTTATTTTGTAGTTATTAATTTTAAGACGAACAAAAAAAAAAAACACACACAATGTATAAGTAGTAATCGTTACACCGCTATCCACACACACACACTTTTATTCCTGACATACAGTACTTGAGATGAGATGATTTGAGGTGAAAGAGCTCAGAGGCCACACCACCGCCATTTTGAAAACCGCGTCACACGTGTGCGCGCGCGTGTGGAGAAAAACGAGCTAACTATAGCAGCAAATCCGATCTAAACGCGTTACAGTCTGTATTCAGTGCTCGGTATTTTATCTAAACCCCTGATTAAAACCTAATCTAATTCTGATTAGTTATACAACTCTCGGAGACGCTGAAGAGCATGGTCCTCGGCGCGAGCTAACGGTTCTCTCCTTGCTAGCTGAGGTAAAAACAATTAGAATCTTAACTTCAACATAAAACCCGGAAATCAGGCCGCTGTTGTGTGTATCGTACCACTGAGAGGAGAAATAAAGACATGTTACCGTAGAGGAAGGTCTGAGGGCCCATCTGCTCAGCGTCCATCTCTGCTTGTTGTAGAACTCGTGCGAAGAGCCGGTGGAGTGAGGACTCTACGGAGCGCGAGGAGGGTCACGCAGCGTCCGCGCGCCCCCTTTATGGGCGTGTCAAGGGACTGACCAATGAGCGGAGGGTAAAGAGGAAAAAGAGGCGGGACTAGTGGAGAAATCAGAAGGAGAACTTACTTCTGATTGAATTTATTCATAATTTTATTGTAGATTTTTTTTTTTTTTGGCCCAAGCACTGAGACACCAACCCTATGACATCCTAGTGTGTGAAGAGACCTTTTTATATAAATGGATTTACTTTATTTAATAATTAAATTTAAATTTATTTTTAGTGATTTAGTAGATTTAGTGTTGGCATTTGTGGCTCAGTTGTAGGTTTCTCAGGCTCAGGTTCAATTCCCACCCAAACCCCAGTCCCTGGATGCAGTGCTGGTCCCAAACTTGGTTAAAATGAGAGGCTTGTGTCAGAAAGAGCATCCGGTGTAAAACCTCAAACCTGCCAACTTGTGTCTGTTGTAGCAACCCTTCGGTGGGGTCAAGCCGAAAGTATGTTTAGTGTTTAATAAACAAGATAAAAATTTTATATATAAACATCAATATTAATTCATTATTGTGTTTTTTTTTTGTAGTACAACCGCAATCTAAAAACCACATATAAACACTAGTATACATTAAATTCAGGACATGAACACAACCATACACAGTATGATATGCAGTGAAATGCTTATACGACTGTTCGTGACCTAAAAAAAGAAAAGGTGAGATAGAATAAGAAAATGAAAATATAGATAGATTTCCCTGCAATAATAGAAGAGAAAAAAATGCACTAAAATATTGAGAAATATATAAAAATCTAAAAAATATATACAGTTCCAATAAAATAGAAACACATAGAATGTATAATGTAAAACGTATGAAATGTATAAAATGTATAAATTATATGTAGTGTGTAATGATTGGAATGTGATTGTTTTTATTCAGAATTTTGGTTTAATTTTATTCGGGCCCAAGCACTATGACATCACCCCTCTGAGCCTTATTAGTGTGTCAAGGGCCCTCTTGTTCCACGTAATATTTTTTACTTTATTTTTTTATTTTATTTATTGTATTCTTTCCAGATGGCAGTAATGTGAGCAGTAAATGAGCTGGCGGTTACACTTTCGACTGTACATCATTGGAAGTCTCTGAGGATTTTGGCTGACATGCCAAATTTCTTCAAACTTCTTAAGAAGTACAGTCGTTGCTGGGATTTCCTCAGGGATTGTTGAGTATTGTGGCAAAATGTGAGGTCCTCGCTGATGTTTATTCTAAGGAATTTAAAAGTTTTTACCCTCGCCACCTCACCATTTCCTATAAACACTGGTATACATTAAATTCAAATTTCAAATTCAAATTTTATTTGCCACATACAAAACCAAAACCAAAAACAGCTTCTACTCTTTTTAGAAACTGGTTCACAAGATGGAGCCTATCCCAGGAGACTTAAGGCATGAGACAGTTACACCATGGACAGGGTGCCAATCCATCATAGGGCACACATACATACACAGAGGAAATTTGGGAACATCAATTAACCTAATCTGTATCTAATCTTTGGACTGTGAGAGGAAACTGGAGTACCCAGCGGAAATCCACCAAACACAGGGAGAACGTGCAAACTCCATGCACACAGACCCGAGGCAGGAATTGAACACAGATCCTGGAGGTGCAAGGCGACAGTGCTAACCACGATGCCACCTATACAATGTTGCATAATATTATCATTAGGAAACGAGATTTAAACAAATAAACAAACCTGATTTATAAAAAAAAATTACCCAGACATCATAATAATAATAATATATTGAAAGGATTATCAGAAAAAACATAACCATGATTTATTAATTAAAGAATATGGGCATATATATCAGTGGAATTAATTATTGTAATAAATGAACAATGACACTATTTTAAAGAGATTCACATTTTTTATTCCAACATCTGAGTAAGATGAAGCATTATACAGCATTAAAAGATTACTTATATCTGTCTTTCTCACTATATAACTCTTTGTGTGGCGATTAACCTTTTTTTAAAATTATTTATCAGTAACAATATAAATTTAATAATTTAGAATGTATATATTGTTTGTAAACTAAGAAAATGAATGAGAAAAATACTGAGCTGGATTGTCACTAGGTGAAATAAATTGAGCATACCAATCATAACGCTTTATCTCCATACACAGACAGACAGACAGACAGACATACAGACGGAGAGCAGAACAAACAGAAGACACACAGGATATCCATAAGCATGATCATGAATACACAACATGGCAAGACATCCAAATATAATTTTTACCCAATTCCAACTGTAATACATAAAACATTAAATCATCTAATGCATTAATAAACACATCAGGCTTGTATATTATATTACATCAGCCAACTTTCAAGTAACTGAAGGTTAAAACATGCAAAACTCTTGTCATGAGATGCAGTTCACGTCCTTCTCAGGTAGATGGAGTCCTCGAGTCGTAGCTTCAAAGCTTGAATGCAGCAATGTCGACCTCGTTGTCGATTTGTAGCAGTTTAAAAAGTTTGTAAAATGAGAAGCAATGGTAGGAGACATCTGAGCATTTAAGAAAGTCTGAAACAGCCACTTTTAGTTGTAGAGCGACACGGAGAAGCAGGGGTTCGTATGCTCGCTTTTCCTCTCTTTCTCAGGCAAGGAGGGATTCCATGGTGTCCGTCTGATCATCAGCCGTCACTGAGTGTTGGACAGTACACAATCATAATTGGCTGGTCAATATGATAGTGTTAGTTTGTAGCTAATTAAATTTGTATTGAGAGCGAGAGTGCTGATCCATACACATAAGCTATGTTCACATATAAACATTCCAGAAATCATGTGCGTATATCTAAATATTTATTTTTCTTCTGTCTCTATGTGTTTTGTCTTTCATAGATACACACTCTCTCTTGCTCTCTCTCTGTGTTTGTATTTCTTACATCACGTTTTCGAAAAGCTGCATGGATCTCATCATGGTTTCATCCTGAATTGAAGCAGAAAAGAAATGCAGTGATTATCTATATAAATAAAAGAAAGGTTTTGTCTGTACGTTAGTCAGAACTCGCTCATTCAATGATATCTTTGTTGTCTGTATGTCTGTCCAGCCCGATTTTGTTACAGCATCACGCAGAAAATAGAAATTAATGAAACGTTTCCAGTCCTATGGTATTTGTCTGAAGTTGAACCTGTGTGATAAATGAAATCAAAATGTTGAGTAGAAGGGAAGTTATGAGAAGTTATGTGTCAGATGCTGATCAGCTTATTTTTAGCTTTAACATTTTAACTATTTCTACAAACTTTTTACCCGTTAACAACAAGTACTTACACTAGTATATAAAAATATAAGTCTGTGACAGTTTGATTATGTAGATTTCAACTGTGATTATGCTCCATCTAGTGGCAAACACCAATATTCATGTTCAAACATTCACTTTATTATTAAAAAACCAACACTTATCATCAAACATGTATACTCATCAAAGACCACCGTTTATCGTCTAACAACTATATTCATCATCAGACACCTATACCCATCATCAAACACCAATATTTATCATCAAAGACCTTTACTGTGCATCAAAACACATGTACTCTCCATCAAACACCAACATTTATCATCAAACATATTTACTCAGCATCAAATAGCTATATTTATCATCAAACGCCTATACTCTCCATCAGACACCTATACTCATCATCAAACATCAGCATTCATCATCAAACGCCTTTACTCACTATCAAGCACCTATACCCGTCATCATACCTCGACATTTATCATCAAACACTCATACTCACCATCAAACACCTAAACTCATCATCAAAATCTGTACTCATCATCCAACACAAACATTCTTCATCAATCTCTTATATACTCAGCAAAAAAAGAAACGTCCTCTGACTTTCAACTGTTTTTACTTTCAGTAAACTTAATGTGTAAATA
>JAQMYL010000009.1:1390881-1402497 GCA_030014365.1 Clarias pachynema
ACCAGTAAGAGACGAGCACTAAGACCCAGCAGGGGAGACGATTACCCACAATTCCGCAGCGCAAGAGAGAGAAAACCGCTCAGTTGTGATCACGTGACGCTCGCGTCAAAACAAGAAGCGCATGCGTGATACATGATACTCGGTGCTCGTAAACCAAGACTTGTTCATTTTTTAAGTCAAAATTTATTAAAATCTTTGCTCGTCTTGTGGAACACTCGTAAACTGCGTTACTCGTAATCCGAGGTTTCACTGTATATATATTTTTCGACAAAAAAACAAACAAATAATAATAATAATAAAATTAAATAATACAAACACTTATTTTTACTTCATCGTTGTCATGTGCAGAATTTGAAGGAGGAAAAAAGATTTGAATATATTTTAAGATGAGTGTGAAACATAATTTTTAAAAGGGTCTGAAAAGTCAGCAAATTTTATATATATAATATGATTTCTTTTTTCCTGATGCCATGAACATATTTCAGGATGACAATGCCAGGATTCACCAGACTCAGATTGTGAAAGAGTGAGCATGAGACATAATTTTCACACATAGACTGGCCACGCCATAGAGGAGCTTTGGTACAGTATGTGCTGGAGAAGGCTTTACGCAGCAGTCAAACTATCCCATCATCAATACACAATCTTAGATGAAAATAATGCGACTCTGGATGGAAATAAATATTGTGATATTGCAGAAACCTGTTATATATTAGTGTATGTGACTTGTTTTCCTGGCTTGGCTGCGTACGAACTGAAGTGGATAAGGTGGATCCTCCACTGTATATTTTTATTTTGTTTGTTTGACCTAAAATGAGCTACAACAGTATAGTGGTTTGAATAAAAAAGCGTCTAAATATTTACTGAGAGCTAAATCACAAACCAAAGGGAGTAAATGTGAGTTTATGTCTGGTTTATGCTATTCGTGGTTCCTGGTTTGAGTTATGATTGAGTTACTGTATACGCTGTTGGTTAAATGTCTTTATTGCAACAGCTGCATAATAGAAATAACACCAAGGATGATCAGGCCTGTGATGTAATAGGGCTGATGTCATAGTGCTTGAGCCCTAATAATAATAATTATTGGGGATTCTGAGAGCACCGTCCAAAGGCCCCCCACCAAAAGTCATAGCACACCATTCCCGAGCGAGCCGCACGGAACGGTGTAACACACGTGAGGGTTTTCTCAAAACTGCGGGACAAGAAACGGTGCAAAGTTTTAGGGATATAATAAATGGATTGCGCAATAACATTGAGGCCGGCCTCTGCTGTGACATCACGGCCGTGACTATGATGCTACAGATTATAAAGATTGTAAGCCTTGATGTTGGTCTTTCGGCTGCTGCCAGCAAGGGGTCGCCACAGCGGAATATCCAGTCCGCACTACAACTTGGCACAGGTTTTACGCCGGATGCCCTTCCTGACGCAACCCTTCCATTTTATCCAGGCTTGGGACCGGCACTGCATTGTAAGCCTATATGCTGTAAAATGATCTGATATCTATAGTTAAATAATATGTATTAAATGGTAAATAACAAGGTGAATTTGTCACTCTTGAATTACTTTCTGCTGGTGGATTTGCTTTATTGCAGTACTACATTATATTAGGAGAAAAAAAATGATATAGAGGGGAAAAATGTGCGATGTTATGTTCAAATCGTATTTTTCAATATATAAATGCATCTTATTTTTTAATACTACGTAAAATTATTCAAATGAACATTTATAATGCGTAACACATTTATAATATAATAGTGTATACCACTTTAAATTTCAGGATTTTCTGTGGATTTTGGCGCCATCTGCTGGTTAGTTCTATTCATTACGGCTGTTTCATGAAACAAACTGGCTATTTATTTATTTACTTATTTAGTTTTTTTACTTTATTAAAGAGTTAAAAATTATACTTTTTTAACATTTTATAAACTAATATTTTTCATATATAAATATAAGTAAGTGTACTGTTTATTTTCTAGCTTATCTTTATTTTCCTGTTTATCTCATGCATGGTTTAAAAGTGATCTGGTATTTATCTAGTTTATTCTGTCATCACAAAACGAATATTTAATGCGCATTATTACAGTTATTAACTCAGATAACCTGGTAATAAATCATCTTCTCCTGAAAGGACTTTCAGGACTTTCTGTGGATTTTGGCGCCATCTGCTGGTTTGTTCCATTCATTACGGCTGTTTCATGAAACAAACAGGCTATTTATTTATTTACTTATTTAGTTTTTTTTACTTTATTAAAGAGTTAAAAATTATAATTTTTAGCATTTTATAAACTAATATTTTTCATATATAAATATAAGTAAGTGCACTGTTTATTTTCTAGCTTATCTTTATTTTCCTATTTATCTCATGCATGGTTTAAAAGTGATCTGGTATTTATCTAGTTTATTCTGTCATCACAAATCGAATATATAATGCGCATTATTACAGTTATTAACTCAGATAACCTGGTAATAAATCATCTTCTCCTGAAAATCCCTTTCATTTCCCGTTAAGGGCGGCGCGAGGAGACGAAACGAAAGCGAAAGTGAGTTCAGGTCGCGAGCGCAGAATATTATTTCCTTGTGCTGCACTTTAACCGCGCGCGGCTTCAGACTCCGCCGGAGGACGAACATGGCGGGATTTCCGTATCCACTGCTGGTGGAGGGAGACTGGTCGTCTATAAACACTGAAACACTCCACAGGAAAGTGCACATTTATTTCCAGAGTAAGAAGAAATCTCTGGGAGGAGACTGTGTGGTCAGATGGTCTGAGCGGAGCTGTAGCTGTACAGTCCACTTCAAATCCGAGGAAAGTGAGTAAAAGTCTTCTAACTAATAATAAAAAGGATTTCAAACTACCAATTAAATGTAGCAGATCAAGTTTGGGTTACATTTGTTTTTATAGTGTATTGATGAAAAGAGCAAAAACCCCAGGGTTTAAAGTGCAATGCAGTGTTGACTAATAAACTGGAGGAATAAATACCATGAGTGGACAAAAACACTGATCAGATGATTTCAGGATGATCTTGTTTTATGTAGTTTTTTCGAAAGTGGGGACGCAGTAATCCAGCTGAAAACATAACCTGTGGTCAAGAATAAGAAATGTTTTCTATTGATTGCGTGTGTTTGTGTTTCAGTCCGGGATCAGGTCCTCTCTAAAGCTGAGCATGAAGTAAACATCGATAAACAGGTGGTGAAGCTAAAGGTGTCCAAGCCAGGTTCAGAGACTGACACAGCGGAAAAACCACAAGAGTCTGTAAGTGTTTATACAGATCAGTTCGCCCTTATTGTTTTGAGTTTACAAGTTTTTGAACAGAAGAATAATTTGCATTAAACCGAGTCGGACAGACAGCACTCAGTTCTCTGGAACAGCCTAGTTTCTGTTCAGCCTAGTTTCAGCTGTGACTCAGTACGCATGCTGTATGCTACGTATGCTGAAAAACTGGAAGAGAATAAACACAGATCCACCTCCTGCAGGCCTCAGGGTGTGGAGTTACACCAACAGTCAGAACGTGGATTTTGTTCTTTTCGGCCTGTTTACAACAATGTAGTAAAACGATCTACACCTTATCAGGGTTAGTAAATGTGCTCATATTTTTTACAGGCTGAAGCAGGAAGTGATGTGTCTCTGCAGCCAGGTGAGCAAGTGTGTGTGTGTACTCTGACTTTCTGCATCTATACAAAGATATCAACTTTCTTTTTTTCTGTGTGTGTGTGTGTGTGTGTCTGTAGAAGAAATAACCTTAATGATATAAAAACAAACAGGTATGATTTTATCGCTGTTTGTTTCCAGCCTGCAGTGTGCGAGCGGATAATGTACCTGTGGATATCGTCACCGAAGATATTCTAGAGCTGTATTTTGAGAAATGGGGTGGACCTGTAGAGAAAATCAGCACCAATCCAGAGGAGCGATCCGTTATTATTACATTTCGTTCACATGATGGTACGAAAAAAGTTTTTACAGAAGACATTTAGACACTCTGTACGTGCTGCTACAGTAGACTGTAGCATTGTGTTTGATGCTTCAGATTAATCTGAGGAAATTATGGAATGAAACACAAATGTGGCTTAGTGGTTAGCACTGTCACCTTGCCCAACCAGGGTCTGGGTTCAATTCCTGCCTCAGTTTCCTCCAGGTATTTAAGCTTCCTCCGACATTCCAAAAAGAAGCAACCTGTCTACAAGGGATACATTTAACACATAACATTTAGGGCACTCCGCTTTGTGCCTTAAGTCTCCTAGGATAGGCTCCAGGCTCCCGGTTAACCCTGTATACAGGATATAGACTGTATTTTTTTGGTATAGACGTTGAGTAAGTGAGTAACACGATTGTGCTGTGCTGTTGTAGGAAAATAATCAACAGCAAAGTGATGCAGGAATGCAGAGGTACTATTGTAACTGCAACATACAGTATATTATTTTCCCATAACTAAGTTTGCTGGATTGTTTTGCTCATTGTACAGTATACCACAGCACTTTGCCAACACTCACTAACTTATCGTCTATACCGCTTTATCCTGTATATAGGTTTGTGGGGGGCCTGTAGCCTTTCCCTTGATTGGGTGCCAAACCATAGCAGGGCACACACACATACACACACTCGTACTCATTCACACACACCATATGGGCAATCCTGAGCTGCCGGTGATCCAGACCCCCTTTCCTGGTGTCCCTCTTCTGGTTGGAGATCTCGTCGCATGGATGCCCCATGTGGTGTGCTTGGGATGCATGTGGTGAGTGGGGACGATTCCACTTTAACATGAAGATGGTCCTGGCCTCGGCTGATGCAGAAGCTGTTCTCTGCGGACTTGTGATTGCAGTCGCTCGATAGTTCAGGATTGGAATTTGCTACAGTCTACCTGAGCCTCCAATAACGAAATGGACTCCATATGAACTTAAACACATCTCCTGGTATACTGAAGTTACAGCCTCCTAACACACAGTATGACTGGAGATCAATCCCTGCTATCCGTTATCACCCAGATGAGGATGGGTTCCTTGTTGAGTCTGGTTCCTCTCAAGGTTTCTTCCTAGTGCCATCTCAGGGAGTTTTTCTTTGGCACTGTTGCTGTCGTCCTCAGCTTGTTCATCAGAGACGACCTTTTCATTTTGTTTCATACACGTTCACATTTCATACAAACTTATAATTCTTTTGAATGTGGAAAGCTGCTTTGCGACAATGTCAATTTATTTATACAAATAAATAAAATAGAATTTAGGAACACCACTTAGTCTAATCTGCATGTCTTTGGACTGTGAGAGGAAACCGGAGTACCGGGAAGGAAACCACCAAGCCCGGGGAGAACATGCAAACTCCACACACACGGACACCAAGGCGGGAATCAAATCCAGACCCTGGAGGTGCAAAGTGCCATTGTGTTGCCAAATTGGCCAACAGTAAAAAAAAAAAAAGGAATGTTCTGGAACTAAAACTTGTACAGACAGTGATTTCGTACAAAAAACAGCCTTTATTATGTTTGTAAAAAAAATAAAAAATATTGTATAAAATTTTCCCCAAAAGTCCACAAGTCGACATATTTAAAATTTTAGAATCAATCTGATATAACTTATGAAATCCTAATATTTATAACACAATAATCTGGGGACAGTTTGGTGTTGTTATTGATAATTCTCATGTTGTTTCATGTGCACTTATGTGGATTTACCTCAACATTTTAGCTGTAAAGAAAATTGTGGCGAAGACAGAGCACATTTTATCTGGTCAGCCCATCACCATACGTCCATTCTGTAAGTCGTCCTTCTCTCACAGTTGAATACAAGAACATTATAGATTTTGTGTGATGTAAAAAAGGAAACATCTTGTTTTATGTATTTTTATCTCCAGCTGGTATTGATGTGAATCTGACTGAAACCAGGGAAGGTTTAGAAGATGCTCCGTGGTCCAGTGCCGTGGTCCTGGAGAATTTGCCGGAAAACACTAATAAAGACTACCTCATGCTTTTAGTGGAGAGTGTCTGCGGTGATTCTGAAGAATATTCCTTAGAGTTAATTCCTGAATCGAACACTGCTGTTGTGACCTTTAATGACCCCAACGGTATGTTCTAAACTTGCAATGTGACATGATGCAAATTTTTAGTGCATAACAAATGACCAGGATGAACGTAAGTATAATTTTGTTTTCTTTCCACAGCTGTAGAGAAATTTCTTATGGAATGTAAGACTAAAAGAAAGTTCCAGGAGGGCGGTCTCATGGCCCAGCGTCTGGGGAATTGTAGACATATTAAGGTGGAAAACCTGCCTGCTCAGTGCACTGATGATTATCTCGAACTTTACCTTGAGAAGTTTGTAGGTGCAGTGGAAAGACTCACGCTAATACCAGATGAGCATGTCGCTATCGCTACTTTACCTGATCAACGGGGTAAATCATTCTTCTTTTAATTAAATATATTTATCGGTTTAATTGGCTCAATTAGCATTTTCACCTACACAATCAGCTACTTTATTAGAAACACCTGTACACTAGCACATTCATACACAGCCAATCAAATAGCAGCAGTGCACTATTTTAAAGAGAATGTAAGTATTATATTTGAATAGAATATGCTATAATTCTCTTTCGTCATTTCCAGCTGTCCAGAATGTCCTTGGAAAACAACACTCTATTTACAAGACTCCTATAACTATATATCCATATTACCCGTCTTTGGGTTCTGCCTTGTACGGCAAAGACAGACCAACATGGACACTACCAAAGCCATTTACACAGAAGATCCATCCTGCTATTAGACAGTTCCTGCAGAAGAAGGGACAAATCTCCTCCATCTGTACTCAGATGAGCTCACACTTCTGCCAAGTGAACATGGACAAAGATGAAGTTCAGTTCAGTCCCTTACCTGCCCTGTTGAGACAAAAGGGTATAACCAAAAAGCACATAGACAGCTGGAAACAGGACACCACAGATGCTTTCAAAAACATCCTCTCGAGCTTTGGTGTTTTTGAGTATGCAGTGATGCCTTCAGTATGGACTGCAGTAGAGAAAGACATCCGATCAGTAGTAAAAGATAAAGCTGTCCTGGAGATGAATGCCTCAACAGGATGCCTGACTCTGGCAGGAATGGCTAAAGATATTGACATGTTGAAACCTATACTGGAGAAGTGTATAAAGGAAGCATTAATTCAAACGGAAAGGGACATGAACAAGACCTCCGACAGTGTTACTATGTCCCCGGACATATACCTCTTATTTCAGCAGGAGGGACTGCAAAACACTGCTTCAACCAAATACCCACACCTGGAACTGAAGTATAAAAAAGACATCCAGGAGTTAAGTTTAACTGGGCTTCCTATCGAAATTATGGACATCAAGAATTTAATCTTGGAGAGACGATTAAGCAGAAAAGAGAAGATCCTGAAGATAGATCATTCATTACTAGAGTTCTTGAGATCAGTGGACTCTGAGGAAATGTCAGGAGATCTGTTCACATCCAAGAGAATTAGTGCAGTCTACAAATTTGAAAATGGGAAAATTATTTTGACTGCAAGTACAGAGAGAGCACTGATTGAGGCTGAAGAGAGGCTGGGAACGATGCTGACAGTACAGAGCCTTTCTGTAGAAGATCTAAGTGTGCTTGAAAAGCCAGAATGGCAAGATCTCACTAATCAGCTATATGAGACATACAATTTATCCAGGAAGAAAACTGTACTTATAATTTTCTCAAGGAACAGCAACACAGTTGCAGTTGGGGGCTTTCAGGAACCTGTTAGAGAGGTTAGTAGGAGCCTGGAGAAATTTATTAATACATACTCAAGGATAGATGAAACTATTCGTGTCAGGTCTCATGCCATGCTGAAATTCATCAAAGAGAAAATGTCCCAGGAGTGGCAGAAATTGCAAATAGGGAATGAAGTAACCATAAAGTTTGACTCAAAAAGGCCCTTGATTCGAGTGTCTGGAGAGCGTATTCATGTTCAGCCTGCACTAAAGTTTTTTCAGACCATCTCAAGAAGTCTCCACACTGATAAGATGACGATTAGAAAGGCAGGAGCCAAAAAATATTTTGAAGAACAAGGTAGCATGCTTCTGATAATGATAAAGGAACAAAGATTTGTGGTTGTACTTGAAGATGCTTCGACGGAGGAACAGGAGGAGGAGGAGGATAGTTACAATGAGGAGAGTTATAATGAAGGCAGAGTGGAAGATTTTGGACAGCTTTCATGTCAGGTTCAGACCCCTGGTGGAATTGTCATCAAAGTGCTGAAGGCTGATATCTGCCAATTTAAAGTAGATGCTGTGGTCAATGCTGCCAATGAGGACTTGAAGCACATTGGTGGTTTGGCATTAGCACTTCTGAATGCTGCAGGTCCATCTTTACAACAAAACAGTGATCGATATGTTGCTAAACATGGAAAACTGCAACCTGGGGAGGCTATTACTACAGACGCAGGCCGCCTGCCATGCAAATATGTAGTACACGCTGTAGGTCCCCGCTATTACAATTATGATAAGGTTACCTCGGTGAGGAAACTGAGACAGGCTGTGAGGGAAAGTCTGAACCAAGCTGTGCTTAACAGATGTTCCTCCATTGCAGTCCCTGCAATTAGCTCAGGGATCTTTGGCTTTCCTCTTGAACCCTGCGTTGAGACGATCGCTCAGGAACTACATGCCTATGTTAACAACCATAACCGCCAAAGTGGCATGAACACACTGAAAGAGATTCACTTGGTGGACAACAATCCCAAGACCATCAATGCCATGGCTCAGGCTGTTAAGAAGGAGTTTATAGACTATAACCCTAGAATGTCATTTCCACAGGAAACAGGCCATGGCCGTGGTCATCATGGTCAGGATTATCATGGTAACCGAGGTCGAGGAAATTTTGAACAAGGTTTTGGTAGACATCAAGGCAATGGTGGAAGGGGTAATGACCAACAAATGTACAGGGAAAAAGATTCTGAACATTTTAAGACTCAAAGCTGGTCAGACTCAAAGACACGATTTAGAACCCAATCTGAGGGCATGAGCACATCAGGGTCAGTGTTTCTTGAAGCTCAATCCACAAAAGAAGGACTGAAAATCATACTACAGAAAGGGAATATCCAGGATGCACGTGTAAGTAAGCATTAAAGAGAAACAAATATTATATTTTAAAATATCAAGGCAAGCTATGAATGTATCATACAGAGATTGATTTCAACATAAATCTTTTGTGTACCTTACAGTCAGATGTAATTGTCAATACCGTCTCACAAGAGTTGGATCTCAGTTCAGGTGCCGTCTCCAAAGCATTACTCAATGCTGCTGGACCTCAACTCCAGACTGAAGCCCGTTCTCATTTGAAAACACTTGCTTCACGTCTGAATCCGGGAGACATAGTGATTACTAGGGGCTATAACTTAAACTGTCAACAGGTCTTCCATACTGCTTGTCCATTTTGGAGTGGAGGACAAAGTTCAGAAGATGAGGTGAGGACTTTGTAGATATTTATTATATTCCATATATCCATGTAATTACACTGTAAGTACTGACATAATGAATTACATGAATGGATCTGTGCTTTTTTGTTTTCTAACAGACTCTCAAAGGAATTATTCAGAACTGTTTGAGAAGAGCTGAAAATCAGAAAATGGCTTCACTTTCTTTTCCAGCCATCGGCACAGGGAACCTTCGCTTTCCCAGAGAACTTGTCTCCAGAATTTTGCTAAGTGAGATTCATAAATTTAGTGCCAGAGTTTCTCCTCAGTACCTTAATGAGGTCACCGTGATCGTGCATCCGTCAGACAACGAGACTGTCCAGGTCAGTTTCCACTCCTAGTCAGGTCTACTGGACAAAAGCTCGTCAGATATTAATGGACTGAATACTCTGTGTGTAGCTTATAATAATTACATACTTTTCATATTAGTGCTTTATAAAGAGCTTCAGAGGGGAACGGCAGGATCCTGTCATGAAAGGAGCGCATGCTGTTCAGCAACCACCAGCTAAAAAAACACCTCCTGTTAGATCAGCACAGTCTGCTGGTGAGCGGCTCTCATTCTGTAATTCATCATGTTTATTTATCATGTTTACTGTGTTTTTGCTTGTTTACTTAATTATTAAGTATTTATTAAAATAATGTTAAACTGACACCAAATATTAGTACTAACAGTGATTGTTTGGATCATCAGGGTTCTTTGGAGCAGTTTCCACTCCTAGCCTTGGAGTTCACAAAATGCGGATTGGGCGTCTGACTCTTGAGGTGTCATCAGGTGACATCACCAAAGAAAGATGTGATGCAATCATTAATTCCTCCAATCCGTCATTCTCTCTGAAAGCAGGTAAACTCATGTAAATTTACCCAATACTATGTAATGACATGACAAACGTTACATAAATATAGGCATCTTAAATGCAAACCCCACACATCTAAAAATTGTTTTGCTTTTACCACAGTTATTCACTAAAAACTAATTCATTGTATTTTTGGTACATTTAAGTTCATGGAGCATATAAAAAAGGGAGTATCTGTCATCACTCCAATTATAGCAGCTAAAAATAGACTCCTTGTGTAACTTTAATGTGTATTTCTCCAGGGGTTTCCAAGGCCATTTTAGACGCTGCTGGTTCTGCTGTGGAAAGGGAATGTGCACAGATTGGTGAGTAAACCTTTTATATAAACCATAATACATTATATTTACTGAGCTAAATTTACATTCTGGTTTATTAGGGAGTCTGTTTGATATGTAATTATTATTATATTTTTAAAGTGGCATCCCAATCACAGCAAGCAGAGATGATCATGACTTCAGGAGGACAACTTCCATGCAGAAACATTATTCACATTCCGGGTCGAAACGATCCTGCAGTTATCAAGAATGTTGTTTACTCCGTGTTAAAGTTTTGCGAGGAACAAAAGTTCTCATCCGTTGCTTTTCCAGCACTTGGCACAGGTAAAGGCTGACACAGTCATCATTTCTAATCTTGATTTACGTGAGAACTTTTACTTAGTGCTTACTCAATGCTCATTTCTCTTTCCTGGTGTCTACATGATTAGGTCAAGGTGGAGCCCCTCCTTCTGCTGTTGCAGACGCCATGACTGACGCTGTGATTGATATTGTGAAGAAGAAAAAAGTGACAAATTTGCAAAGTGTAAAGTTCTTGATATTCCAGACGTCCATGGTGTCTGATTTCCACCAGAGCATGCTGAAGAGGCAGAAAGAAAGTGTGGAAGAGGAGGGTGGAGTAATGAGCTGGATAAAAGGTATATTGATGAATCCAGTAAATAAAAATAAAAATTATAAAAATCTGAAAAGTATAGCTGTAACACTGACCTACTTATTCTGCTCTACTTTCATTAAACCAAACATGGAACATGTGTTGGGGAAAAATTAGATAAAATCGGTGCAGTGACCAACTTATTTACTGGCCATGACGATACACAAACATCTCCATATGAACAGTTTGAGTTGGTGGGCGAGGAGTTTGAGCCCATTGTGTTTCAGCTGTGTGGAGAGAGTGAGGAGGTCATCAGTGAGGCGAGAAAACTGATCACCAGCTGGATTGTGAAGGAGCACATAAGCTCAAAAATTCAGGACTCAGCCATCACCTATTTCAGCCAGGAGGAGTCTGATGTGCTGAGGAACCTGCAGAGGGAGCTCACGGTCAGCATCCAACTCTCAAAGAGCGG
>JAQMYL010000009.1:1426534-1437722 GCA_030014365.1 Clarias pachynema
GGAAGAAAGTAGGAATGGATTCGGCTTAGTCTGTTTGTTTCCAGTGACCTCAATTAGTAATTTAAATGCTGGATGCAGTGGGCTTGGGTGAAAAGGGCTTGGAGGTTGGCATGAGAGTAAACCCAAAGTGTTGGGTGGATGTGGTATTAAGGGAGCTGCAGGATGCTGAGGTGTGGATTGCTGGTGTACTGTTTGTGATTTTGAAGGTGCGAGGAGTTCACAGTTAGCCTGCAAGTGGCTTGCGTTGTCTGTGTCTGCGAGAAAATCACAGCCTATTTTTGTAGCTGTCACAGTCTTGGTTGCTACCTTACAAGGAAATTTTGCAGAGTCCATTGTTGTTGTTGATGAATTGCTTTGGAGAACTTTGTTGTCCAGTTTCTCTGGGACAGACTTAACATGAACCTTTGATTCTTCAAGAGACCGACTTAACGTCTCTGTTTTAGAGTTGTCTATACCGTATGAACGCATTTCCATAAATGCTTGAGTAATTGTAACTGTATTGGACTGGGTTAAAAGGCTCAGTTTTGTGGCAGGACATGGGTTAATTGGAGTGCTGGTATGGACCATGTGTGAAGGGTTTGATTGTTGGTTCTTTAACATGCTATGTGGTTTGGCATCTGTATGTAGAAGCGAGCAGGTAAGTGGTATGGGCGGTTTGGAGTACAAGGCTGTGCAAAGCGATATGGCTGAGGATGTGTCAGAGTTCAGAGAGTATGTTTGCGCTGGTTGGCATTTGGTGTAGTCTGTGGTGGATGTGGGTTTAGGATGTATGATGGAATGGATTTGTGATGTGCTTTGAGGTTTAGCACTTGGATTTGCATGCAAGCAGCTTGAAGGCCTTGATAGTGTGTTTTGCACAGTCTCTAATCCATTTGAGGCTTGGGCATCACTGCTAGGGTGTGACATGCCAAAAGGTTTAGCGCTGTGTTGAAAGTTTTGACCCTTATTGATTTCAGGTGAATGGACAGATACTGAAGACTGTGGATGAATGCTGACATGTTTTGACAGAGCAACGTGTGAGGTGTGTGTCCGGATATTGCTGTGTGTGTTTGATTTTATATTTGGTGTGTGATCTATGTCATTCAAAGAAATGGATTGGGAGTCTGTTTTAAGGCTGGAATATTGTTGTGAGTATGGAGCAATTGTGTAGGGTCTTGAATCCTGGAGCATGAGTGTGTGTGACAGTGATGCCGGCTTATGAGAGCAGAGGTCCGAGTGTGTGTTCATGCCTGTCTCCTGAATTGCACTCCCTGCCACTGTATGCGTATATGCAGATGAAGTGTGACTAACTGGCATGTCCCGTTGTATGTGTGGAAGGCCAAGGCCAGCGTATCTCCAGCTTGATTGATGTTTGGAGAGTTTAAATGTTTCTCCCTCCTGCATGGTTGATAATAGCTGGTTGCTGTTTGTGTTAGGAGGTGGCCACGTCACTGCAGGCCCTCTGTTCATTTGCATAACTCTGTCTTTCTCAGTCTCATCGTTTGGAGGAGAAAGTGATGCTCCTGTTTCTTTTCCTGAGAACAGAGGAGCTGGAGCTGCAGGGCTAGATCGTAAACTTTCTGAGCCAGCAGAACAGGGTGAAGTGGTGTCCCTGGTGGTGGTGAAGAGAACCGCAGCCACTGGATTCTGCCTTCCTCCACATTTACTGCAAATCCTCAATGGGAATCTGTGAGGAGGCGAACATGGAGGAATCTTTCTTTTTCCAGGGTTTACTGTATTTTTGAGACGTGGAGTCGAGGATTCTACCTCACTGATGTCACTGCTGATCCCGCCCATTACCGCTGAGTCCACGACGCTGCCGTTGGTGAAACGGAATTCCTTATTTCCTTTAACACGTTCATTGACACGGTGTTTGTTGGTTTGGATTGACCGAGTGTCACAGTGCATTTCAGTTTTATTGCCTTTACATGCATCATCATTATCATCATCATCCACACCTTGGAACGTCACACCCTTCTTTACCTTATTCTCAAGACTCCGTTGTTTAAAGAAAGCACTCCTTTTTTGACCTTTTCTGCCCTGCACCTCACCAGGGATGTGCCCGTTGGGCGGCAAAGTCATCCTCTTTCCTGATTGGCTGACAGAACGGCTGTCATGGCAGCTCCTTATGGCTGGCGATGTTTGTACTCCAACATTACACAGGTTTACGAGACAGGTAAGCCCTGCCTCTCCGTTGGCAGTCCTCCAATCGCGAACTCCTACCAAAGCTGGCATTTCAGACACTGGAACCGGGGTGCCTGGATCAGCTGCCCGTCTTCCCATTGCCACAACTACCAGCTCAGCAGGACTCCGGAGGCGAAATCATGCAATTTGGCTGTGGTCTTTGCATCTGAGAGAAAAGGACAAAGTTACAGTGAGAGGCGGCGTCTGGCTACGTAATGCTCAAGGGCAGATAAAGTGACAAGAGTACTTGTTTTGTGCCCTTGTTCCCCTGTGCATGAATGAACAGCTTGGCTTGGTGCTGCAGATAAGCGTTTGTGTGAATACTGATCAGCAAGCTTGCTTTCCAGAATGAAAAATCACCCAAGCGTAATAATCAGATGAGCCCGTATCAGTATATACTGGCCTAGGTGAATGTGCCAAGTGATTCTGATGAGTGCGCTTGTTTTCGGGAAACATATTCGTCCGGCGTGTGAATGAACAGCTTGGCTTGTGATGTGTGGATCTCTATAAATACTGATCAGTGGACTTGCTTCGCAGAATTTAAAAATCACCATGCCATAACAATCAAATCACGCTAGATCAATCAGTACTGGTCTCGTTAAGTGATTCTGAAACACAGATATGAATGTCAAAGTAATGATTACAGCGTAAACATGTCAAAAGAGATTAGTTAGCTGATACTGATAATAATCCAGATTTTAGTTCTGGAGTCTTTTACAGGTTTAGGTCACTAACTAAGAAACTTTTAAGGTACCAGTTTAGACCTTAAAGACCACAAGACGATCTCTTTTAAACTGACTTTTTATGTTTAAACGTTTAGGAGCAAATAAAAACCTGATATGTGAAATATAACGATCTAATACTTAATTTAGAGTAATAGAGTAATGTCTCGTCATAAAACAAGTGAAACATGCTTTACCTGCAACTTTACGTCCTTGTTTTAGAAGCTATGACCTGAACATGACTTGGTCCACTGATCCTGCAAGGTATTCCCTGTTACTGTGACTGATGAGTGCATGGGGTAATAAAGGTATATTAGGTATAGCAATGCACATTGATAAGTGTATTCACACAGCGTGATAGGTGTGTGTGTGTGTGTGTGTGTGTGTGTGCTTGGTACTCTCTGGCATTGGCATTGTGCCTGACTGCCTGCTGTCCTCTTCTTAATTTAGCTCACCTTAAGCAGGTGGGAAATTTATGCATTAATGATAACGACTTCATTATTCCCGAACAAAACAGAGAGGAATCTGAGAACGCTGGTGAAATTCACTGATGCTTAATAAATTTACTGACGCATAACTCGCAGCAGGAGTTTTTTTCTAAAAGGATAAAAGAAAGAGACCTGGTACCTGGAGTTGGGGGCGGGGAGTGTGTGTGTGCTTGTGTGTGTGTGTGTGTGTGTGTGTGTGTATGTGTATTTGTGTTCGGTGTGGGAGTTGATCTGTTCTTGAGCCATATACACACCTCAGAGCTGCAGTGGGACGTTATACAACCTTTTCACATTTACTCACTTTGTGCAATAACTCAAGCAAGCACTCTTCCTTGTCCTCATCCTCATCCTCGCTCTCAACCCTGCCCCCTCCTCCCCTCTCTCCATCCCATCCTGCATCCAATGCCTCTGCGTAAAACACCCCTGTCCCTATGGGCACTGCTCTCTCCATCTCCCAGTGTCATGCATGTACATGTCAAGTCGACCCATCTCAGAAAAAAAAAAAATAATTGAAATAGCTTCAAACTGTAAAGTCCACCTAGCCTGTGGCTATTACGCCATTGTGAACCTAATTTAGCTGCACTGCTTTAATACAACCACATGATTTATATGTGATATGACAGCCAAACACTGAAACTTTGCAGCATCTAATCATATCAGGCATCTTTCCAGAACATACCTGCGTTGAGCACAGACAGCAGCATCCTCTTCCTCATGCCATGGATCTGACGATCCATTCCAGAGAATGAAGGATGCAGGTATCTCACATGATTAGAGTGAAAGAGCAATCTTGTGTCATGCGTGCGATGGTCATACGGAGCAAGAGAAGCAGTATCCATGCTCATCGAGGCTGACTCTGTCCTCGGTTCCCCCTCTTCCTCCTCCTCCTCCTCCTTCTCGTCTTTCCTCTCCTGGTTTGTTTTGATTTGCTCGCTCCTTTACATGCTGAAGCAGCAAGAGATATCGATCCGCATCCTCTGCCTTGCGCACTCTGCCTCTGTCTCTCTTTCTCTTTTCCACATGTTCTTTTATCTTCCTTTCTCCTTGCCCTCCTTCATTTCAGCTGAAATTAGGAAGCCTCTGACCCAGCAATGGATGTGTATCTATGTGTGAAAGAGGGCATGAAGAGGGAGAAAGGAAAGCAGCGCGAGAGAGAGAGAGAGAGAGAGAGAGAGAGAGACGCAAAGTGGTAAGGGGTTGTGTTAAAAGTACCAACAACAAAGAGAACAAGCAGTGAAATGAGGCTTAGGGATGTCCTTTTTTTCTCCTTTACTTTAAAACAAGACATTGATTTAATTTATTTTGCATGTCTTTTCTAGTAAAATATTATTTCATGTTACACAGATCAAATGGTTTAAATTGATAAAGTTCCACTAATAATAATAATAATAATAATAAAATTGTCATGGAAATATATCAATACTATAAAAAAAAATCATCACTAACCTGGTAGTGTGATAAACCCTGTTTACTGTTACCAATCTAAAGCTGATCATCAAGTTTTAAGCTCACTCACCCACTCACTCATCGTCTATACTGCTTTATCCTGTATTCAGGGTCACGGGGGGCTTGGAGCCTATCCCATGAGACTTAGGGCACAAGGCGAGATACACCCTGGACAGGGTGCCAAAATATCGCAGGGCACACACACACACACAAACACACACACACACACACACACACACACACACACACACACACACACTAGGGGCAATTTGGGAAAATCAGTTAACCTAACCTACAGGTCTTTGGAATGTGGGAGGAAACCCACCAAGCACGGGGAGAACATGCAAACTCCTTGCACACAGAGATGGGAATCGAGCCTGGCCTGGAATTAAACCCGGACCCTGGAGGTGCAAGGCGACAGTGATAGTTTTAAGTTCATCAAGTTTTAATTATTAAAATATTTTTTTCATTATTATTTAATTCAGTATTTATTGATCATACAGTTATGTGTAAGTTTGTGACCTCTCTTTTCATTCTATATTTCTTGTGTAAAAACATAATAAAAAATCATTTGATCATAGCATTAGGCAAACAACCTCAGACAGACATAAAAAAAAAATTTCCACCATGGTATTTCCACAATGTTTTTTTTCCACCATTTATTTAAGAAAATGAAAAAAAAAGAAGTACAGAAAAGTACCCCCTTTCTTCTTCCACAGGATTTCAGTAAGTGTCAGCTAGGTGCTTCTAAATCAGCTTTGATTAAATTATCATCCGCTGGTGTGCAGATTTCTATAAAAACAGATCTCTATAAAAAGTTTTGACAGGTTTTTTTTTTTTTCTGGAGCATTCAGGTATGTGTTGATACAATTTCAAGAGGGAAAGACATAAATGATCATCTTAGAGAAGCAATTGTTGCTGCACATCAATCTAGATAGGGTTACAAAACCATTTCCATAAAATTTGGAGTTATACGATGAGAAAGATAATTCAAAAGTGAAAGACGTTCAAGACAGTTGCCAATTGTCTCAGGAGTGGACATCCCAGGACATTCACACACACAAGTCAGATCTGCAACGCTCTGAGAAATACAAAAAACCCAAGAGTTACATCTCAGACCCTACAGGCCCTTACTGAGCATGTTACATGTTAAAGCCACAATTAAAAGAAGACTGTTCTAACAAATGTGGCTTGTTTGGAAGGGTTGCCAGGAGAAAACCTCTTCTGTGTAAAAAGAACATGGACCATCTAAACAAACCACAAGGCTTCTGGAACAATGTCCTATAGACAGATGAGACCAAAATGTGTTTTTTTTTGGCCTCAATGCCCATCACCATGTTTTGGGAAAACAGCAGAAACACTTCATACCCACTGTCAGATACGTTGATGATTTGGCTTGATTTTGCAGCCACAGGACCTGGGCACCTTGCATTCATTGAATCGACCATGAACTCCTCTGAACAGAGTATTAGAAAGGCAAATGTGAGGCCATTTGTTCAACAGCTAAAGATTGGTCAAAATTGGATCATGCAACAGAACAATGTTCCAAAGCACAGAAGTAAACTGTGAACTGAAATGCTCTCCTGGCTCAGATCCTATTTGACTGATCGTTATTAGTTTGTAGTTTTAAATGGTGAGTATGCTGCATGCTCTCAAGTGAAGTTTGGTGTTCCGCAGGGTTTGGCTTTAAGACCACTGCTATTTTCTCTTTACATGCTTCCTCTGGGCAACATAATTTGTAAGCATGGTATTAGTTTCCACTGTTATGCTGACGACATTGTAGCGCAGCCACATAAAGGGACATTTCTATGATGGTGCTAATATTTCAGGGGCTAATGTTGCTCAACGGCGCCAGGAAATGTGCCCGAGGCGGTTTTTAATTGTCCCCATAGAGAGTGTTGGTCAAAGGTTTAAGCTCTCGTGAGCATGCGCGATCGCAGCGCGAGGGAACCCGGAAGCGGCGTTGGATCACATGCGCCGGTATAAAGCCGGAACCGGCAAAGGACTCAACACGGAGAGATGAAGACAGAGCGCTGCAGTAGGTTTGAGAGAAAGAGCGATTGTGTGGATTTACCGAGGATTACTTTTCCTTGTACTCACTACAATACCCTTCTCATTCCGTTTCTCGAGCTCCCGGATTTACCATCTTCAAACCGGTGAGGTCGAGCCATTTCTCCCGTATATCATTTCATCCATTACAATAACTCTGACTTTGAACTACCATACACACACCCACATACACCACACACACACACCACACACATTGTTTATATTTGTATATATTTTGTATATATTGGTTTTCGGTGCACCTCGTTTGTTTATTTATTTATTTGTTTTGTATAATACACTCTGGATTGGTTTGGTAATTGTTTTGGTGTCGCGTCTTATATTGTCCCGCCTCGGTTGCGCAATACCGGAAGTATTGTTTACAAGCCCATATTTTGATTCTCGACCCCGTAGCAAAGTAACTAGTGATTTAATTAAATCCAAGCGTTACAACATAGTTATACAGATGGTACTCGACCAGAATAACAGTTTTACCTCCGCATCTCTGGTGAAGGCATTAGGGGTGTGTGTTTGCTGGCTTTACCGCCAAGTGGCATTATAACTATAGATTATAGAATTATTAATTCTTTCAAGCATTAATGCCCTGCTCATGAGAATTGCACATGATATCAGATAAATAAAAGTAAAACATTGTAATTAAACAAATTCACAGTACTAAAAGTACCAAATTATTTTTTATTTGCAGCGAATTTAGGCAAAGTAAATGTTAACACAGTGATCCTTTATATTTTATCATGTGTAACACAAGCGTAGCCAAAAAAACAGACTGTGGTCTGGAAAAAGTGGGTGTGTCACAGTTATTATCAGATTAATATGCAAAAACTATATAATAAAACTATATAAGCTACGTAACCTTTATAAGACTCTACTTTTATTTAAGTGCACTCACAATGACGAAAAAAAGTTATGATTTCGTAAAATAATGAAAGCAAACAGCATGCGCTATTCTGTATTGGTTTCAGTGAACTTAAGCACAATGAACTGAAACTCTGTGTATACTTGCCGTATATAAAACTAAATGTCTGCTTTTATATAAACTAATGGAAAACAAATATCAGATTATGTAATTCATATAAAACGTGAATATACTGTAGGCACATCCACTGCTGTGGAGATGACGGGATGACATGATTACCTTCATCACCACAGCCGGAAACAAAGAAAACACTAATTTATCAATGAATAATTCAAATGGTCAGAGCCAGTCTCCTTGTTGATTTTCTCCGATGCATTCATAATCATTAGTGTACTTCTACCGGTGCACTCTGGAAAACTTTATATGTGCGCTTGAGCGCTGATTAGAAATGATATATTTATATAATTATTTATAGAATAATTATATATTAATGTATATTATATATATATCCTGAAGTGTGTTTCTGTTTTCGCAGATAGAAACACAGCAGTATAAAGCTGCTCTTTTGCAAGCAAAACATGCTTTGTATATGATGCCAGAGATGCATCATATTTTTTGGGATGCATAAAAATATACAACGTGTGTTTCAGATTATTTTTTGACTGAAATATATTTTTATATTCATAAACTGTTAATGTAACATTATATGTACAATTAAAATTAACATAGAATCACACAAACATGAAAAAAGCATTCTATATTTACCGCAAGATTGTAAACTAACCGCAAGATCCCACTAGTAGCAGCGTGGATTTATGGGCGTTAAGCAAAATTAGAGAAAGATGCGGAAACTTTTGTTTACTCAAGTAAATGTAACGTAGTAAATGTAACTCGTTACAACCCACCACTCTCTCTCTCTCTCTCTCTCTCTCTCTCTCTCTCTCCATATGGATACACACATACATACACAGAGTAAAAGTGAGAGTAAAATATATGTCAATAATAGTACCGCAGAGATGCAACAAAACACAAATATATACTTGCATAATAAGCGCTGCCTTTTGTGACGTGGGGGTGCGCATGGAGGAGCTTTATTTTGCTCATAGTATACTCAGATCACAAAAAAATACAACAATAACAACACAGCACAAATATCTACTTGCTTAATAAGAGCTGCCTTTTGTGACATGGGGGCACGCCAATGTGTGAGGAATCTGAATGTATAGGTGTGAACAGCTAATAGGAGTCCTGGTGTCACCTGAACCAGTTGTGAATAGGTCTTACATATTCATGAAAAGTTGTGGATTATTCAGTGAAACAGAGGCTCTGCTGAAAAAGGTTGGGCACATCAGTCACTTTACCTCAAATAAAAGGTTATAATTTAGTTGTTTTGATATGGGCACACACCCAACACTTTCATTAACTCAGTTCTGTGTTCAAAACAATCTGCGATGATTGTCGATTCTCCATTTTTACTGTTTTTCTGTGGAAAACTTTCCTGTATGTGTACTTTGTCATAAGTTTAAAAGTTGCACATGAATATGACATATTTACACCAGCCACATTATAAAAGCCCATTTTGTGCTCTATGTATAAGTGAAATTTGGTAAAGATTTGAAGTTTACACAAATTTAGTAAGAGGCCTGAAGCACTGCAGGTCTTCAGAAAGGCCTCAGACCACAGAGGGTTAAAAGTGATCCTCGTCCCAGGAGCTGACTTGAGTTAGCTTAAAGTAGGGAAAGGTGAATTATTTGCATTTGAATGTTGTCTGACATTGTAAAGCACACTTAGTAACACTAAAACCACAAGCAAGAACGAATAGCAAAATAAGAGACCCTGATTATACTGCATAAATATTTCAAAATTCCAGGAAAAAAAGTCCCACGAAACAGAGAATTTTTGTTTTTAGTTATACTAATTTTCTATTCTGAAAGTCTAGTTTTCCAGTTATTTCTATATTTAACATTTGATGTTTTTAAATGTAACATTTTTTAAAATAATAACAATAAACAGATACAAACAAAGATTCTTTGTACAAATAAAATTATCAGCTAGAGAACTTGATCATCTGTCTAAACAATATTTAAACAATGTTTTTCTTTATTTTTTATCTCATTATTGTACAGTAAATGTCAATAGCACTGATTCTGATTTTTCATGTTTGTTGTTTAAAGTACTCGGATGTGGAAATTACCATCACTGTAATATTTCTTTGATACAACATATTGTTATGACTAATGTAAACTGCGACAATTGCAGCTGTTTTGCAAAAAGGCTCTTTGCGCCACCTGGCGGTCATTTTACAAATGACTTGGAAATGCGACTGATTTAATGGTGAGCGCAGCGATAATAGGCATTCTGGTTGACTACCTTCTGTATGTCTCTGCAAACTCAAATGAGAAAAAACAGTAACAATAAAGTTGTGGAATATGTGAATGACATAAGAGACAGGATGCTAATTCATTTCCTTCTGCTTAATCCTGACAAGACAGAAGTTCTTGTACTAGGACAACATGCAGCTGTGTTTCCAAGCACACAGTAACTCTGGATGGAATCTGTTTCATCAATACAACAGTATAAGACATCGGTGTGATTATAGACTCCAATCTTTTATTTGCTATACCAGCTCATGTAGATAACATTAACAGGATAGAATTTTTTTATCACATAAATATTGCCAAGATAAGGAATATATTGTCACTAAACTATGCAGAAAAATTAGTTCAGCTTTTTTCACCTCTTGGTTGGACTATTTAAATGACTCCTATTTAAGGTGTTACTTACTGTCTGGGTGTTCAACTAGGTGCATAAACAAGCTTCAGTTAGTTCAGAATGCAGCAGTTCTCACTAGAACCAGAAGATACGAGCACATCACCCCTATCTTATCCACACTGAAATTTCGCAATGTTTTTAAAATACTACTTTTGACCTAAACTGAACTAGTATGTTTAGATGCGGTCTTCCCCACTCTCATTGATCAGTCAGGTTTGTTGATGGTGGAGTCCCAGGGAGCCCTCATGTCAGTGTTTCCTCAGGTCTGTGCTTCACACCCCGCTCCTGAGCTGCCAGTGATCCAGACCCCCTCTGTCCTCGTAAACCACATCTCAACTGACACTTTGGTCCCACCTGGTGGACTATTCAGGCAGAACCACTCAAATTTTAAATATACAGTATAAATAGATACCTACAGTATACAGAAGTGAGTATACCCTTATGCACTATCTCTTTAAAGCCAAATTATTTTACATCATATCATTCAAGTTACAAGTTTTATTGTCATATGCACAGTAAAGAAACATGTTCCCTCTGTGCAATAAAATTCTTTCTTTGCCAACCCCAGTGAATGCACCAAAAAACAAAATAAAATAAATACAGTGGAACCTCGGATTACGAGCATAATTCGTTCTGGAAGCGGGCTCGTATTCCAAAACACTCGTAAACCAAAT
>JAQMYL010000009.1:1469304-1494220 GCA_030014365.1 Clarias pachynema
GCTCTACTCTGAGAGCCTGAACACACACACACACACACACACACACACACACACACACACACACACACACACACACACACACACACAAATACAGTATAATGAAAAATACAGCTTGTCATGTGACCATGCTCTGAATATTAAAATTACACTGTATACACGCATTTCTGATTCTTACAAAGCACTGATACTGTAGACTCATATTTTAAGACAACTTTACCATATCACAGATTATAACATAAAGAACGTTTTCAGAATCCAGAAACAATTCTGAACACAGGACATTACAGTATCACATGTTAGGTTCACATTGGAATATCTAGGTGTTTTATTCCATTTCCTTTCAGCCATGTCCTACTTCTCCCGTCACTGCAGTACAGACTTCTGAAAAGTTCCTGCCTCGTCTCACTTTATACTGGGTAACTGGTGCAGAATTCAATTAGGGTTATTTTTTCCCTTTTGTTCCCTGCTGATGTTGTGCCTAATAGACTCTCAGAGGAATCAAGTGATAATGGAAGTTTCGTTTCGTGGCAGCTGTGGTTGGATTAAGACTTTTTTTTTTTCTTACTTTATTTTCTGATGACACTAAACGTATCATCAGCTGAGAGATATTTGTAAGGAATAAAACACTGTGTCATGCTGAGTCAGAAGAATAATCAGCTATTGATTAAGATTTTTGACACACAATTTTTTTAAATTATTAGAATGCATCAAATAACTGTTAAATTTATGGTTTTGTTGTTAGTGTAGAAACAGGGACTTGTAATACAGAAGCTATACAGAATACAGATTTAAATATGTACGCAGTGATATAGTGGAGTCTTTGTAACATAAAGGAGAAAAGCTTTTAAAGGAATATTTTCAGGATAGAGGATTATATGCTTTATGCTTTCTTTGTAACATGACAAGTAGATTTAATCTAATTAACATCAAGAGTGAGAAAAAAAAAAGACTAACCCTAAGAACACGAGTGTTTAATTCCATACTAGGTGAATTTTCATATAATTTTATTTGATCATGTGAACTATATGTATTAATATAAATTAAAAGTTAACCATAATTCAGAATAATGAAACAGTAATATTAGTAAACGGAAATATTATAAAAACTGTAATTTCATTTTTTTAAATGCCATTTTCATTTTCAATACAATTCATCATTACAGTGTTTAGGCACATGTTTTATATTGTGTATAGATTGTTTTGTTCAGGGTTTGTGTTGCACAGATGGAGCATTAGAAGTCCGGTCTCGGCTTTACCCACACACACACACACACACACACACACACACTGCATAATAAAACCTGTGCACTTAAGACTATGCTCAGACATTTACGTCACTTGGCACGTGGGCAACACCTCCACAGCCTCGTCCACGTCTGAGTGTTTCTGGACTGCAGTGTACTTTATTAGCACTAGTGGGCAGCCTGTCCTCTTCTCCCTTTGCTTCCTGTTGTCCTCTACATAAAAGACGTCTGGATTTGTCAAAGGAGCAGGGTAGTGTATAGAAGGGTGTGTGCTTTTCATCTTCAGTACTGAGCAGTAAATCTAAATAAAGCCCATTCTACACAGTACAAACATTAAACATGTGGCTTTTATTGTGCTACATGAAACATCATTTTTGTATTCTTTGTTACAAACCAAAGAGATTTTCATCCTGAATGGGTAAAGTTAATGGTTAAATCCTGTCACGTGCACAGGAAGAGTCTGTGTGACCTACATAATCCACACAGTGACACATATGAATACTGATTACTGAATACTGCATTCCTTCCTCCTTCCTTTTCTTTGTTTCTTTTTTTCCTTTTTTTTTTGCATTAAATAGCAGATATAATAATTGTTATACATACAATGTTAGAATATTAAAATGCGTGACAAACTGGTTAGAGGAAACAGTTTATACAGTCTTATAATATCTTAAACATTAACGTTTAACAAATGTTGAATTAAAATCTCTTGAATGTGAAACTCCTTGCAGCTGGAATCATATTGTGAGCCCTGTCTCCTTCTATAGCGGTGGCCATGTCTGTTACCTCCTTTTCATCTTGGCTAGTGCAGTTGGCTAGCACCTGCTTCGGTAAGATGTCTGTCTTCTGTTTTTAACACGCCCGGAGTGAATGAGTGCAGTTCCCATTTCTCATCAATTAGGTGTCGTGTTACACCAAAGTGGAGTTATGGTTACTCACGGATGTCCAGTGGTCTCCAGTAAGTGCAGTAAAAGTAGCTTCTGCCAAACTTCCTCACTCCTATAGACTTATGTCAATGTCTTATGTTTAATATAATCTTGTTAGTATGTAAAAATAGTTACATAGGTAGCTCGAGCACCTATGAACTTAGGGTTTATCCAAACTTCTATTTTTGTTTTTTACACTGAAATTTGCCATTCAGCACACCTGGTGTTGTTTCCTCAGTCATTATCCAAGTTAATTCTGCCATTAGCACATGGGTGTCATGCAATTATGGGAAGCCATTAGGTTCAAACTTTATATGATTAATTTGCATTAAACATGTTGACAGTTACTTTATATTATATACTGTATATAGATAGAAAGAGCGGGGTGGCTTGGTGGTGTTGGACTGCGGACCAGGAGGTCCCCAGATTGAGGCTGATGCCGCTGGGCTGCCACTGTTAGACTTTTGAGCAAGATCCTTCACCCCCAAGTGCTCAGATACAATCGGGCATCGAGCTACCAACCCGACCCTGTAAATTACTGCCACAGAAACAACAGATGTATATTTGTTGCCCAATGTGCTAGGTGGCATGTAGACAAATCCATCCATATGTATAAACCCTTCAGTGTAACGGACGTGAATTTTATATCTTAGAGTGAGCCATGCTTTGTACAGGTTGGGGTTCACTCCGTATTGATGGAATGCATGCTGACATTCTAAGTTTCATGCTGTGATCTGTGTGTGTGTGTGTGTGTGTGTGTGTGTGTGTGTGTGTGTTTGCATTTCTCCGCAGGAGTGAGTTTCTCTTTATTTCCACAGCATTGATCAGAGCCAGAGCTTGCTCTTTGTCCCAGCAGCCTGTATAGCATTAGGATGATGCCTGGTTTTGTTTTTATCTCATAAACGCTCTCAAAAACGGGCGGCACGGTGGTGTAGTGGTTAGCACTGTCTCCTTGCACCTCCATGGTCCGGCTTCGATTCCCAGCCAGGTTCGATCCCTGTCTCTGTGTGCATGGAGTTTGCATAAACGCCCCGTGCTTGATGGGTTTCCTCCTGGAACTCCGGTTTCTTCTCACTTTCCAAAGACATGCAGATTAGGCTAACTGACATTACCCTGAACAGACTGTACCCTTCTTCATGCCCTAAGTCTCCTGGGATACGCGCCAGGTCCCCTGCGATCATGTATACAGGATAAAGCGCTATAGACGATGAGACGACTCTCTCAAAAATATGGCATATTCCCTATTCATCACACATATACTGTATTTGATCATCAACACAATAATGACTTGGAATATTAATGAGGACTGGCACAAATAACAACATACAGTAGAATTTAATCATTCTTCTATGCATTGTCATTATTCTGGTCAGTAATGTCTAATCTGTAAACACCGGATACACCTTGGATGATACTCTGGTATCTCTCTTGAGACCACACATACTCATACACTCATACACTCATACACATCTAGGGGAGATTTTGTTTATCCAGTCAATTGTTCAATTAAAGATAATAAAATGATTGCTGACATAAAACAATTAAATAACTGTTGTTATCCAGTTGAATTCTGGATTGTAAACATTTTGATAACAGCAGCTGTAAGGATAGTGCAGCAATAATTCTGCAAAAAAAAAAAAAGTATTATATTCATGTGTTTGTTCTAATACTTGTAATTTGTGCCTCAATAGTAACAGCCCATACATGAACGCTCAACATCATTTCAGTCTAGCCATTCATTTATGTCTAATGAACATAGGCTGTTATTAAGGAAAGAAAAACTGTATATTTGTTTATATGGTTATGTTTTCACCATTTGCAGAAGGTGATTCCAGTGTCAGAACCTTGCAACAATCAAATATTGGGTGACTACAGTATGATCTCTGAGCATGCATTTCTCCTGCCTTGGACTCTCAGCTTGATTATAATTAGTTGATTGTTTCTTGTTCAACGCTTGCTCCTGGCTGCAAGTTCTTTGGTGAGTGTTTTAATAACTTTGATCCATGGTTGATTTTAAAGAGATTTATTCTTCTCTGGACGTGTGCTCACTCTGTGTGGAGCTTCCAAGTGGTTTCTGAGGTTCCTTATCATGCTGGTGGTGGAATTTCAGGAATGTTGATTATGTTTGGGGTGTTGGTGAATAATGTATGGTCAGCTCTCTCTTGTTATCCTTTGTCATACAATTTTTACATCACCTCCTTATCTTGAGTGATTGGGCCATGATTAAAAAAAACAACAACATTCAAATGTTTTGGTATTTGATGAAGTAATTTGATATTGGTATGGTTGTCAGACATTTAGGAGACTGAAGCACTTATTAGAAAATAATAAACGTGAGAATGTGTGAGAATGAAACTATACTAATAATAATATCATCAGTATTCGTTTCTTATTATGCTTAGATTCTTATCATGACATTTATTTTGTTTTCACTTCCTGGTTTTGTCTCCACCCCTGCTTTTATCAGTGGTTGTCTTTCCCTTTGTGTGATGCTGCTTTTATACGACCCTTCCAAGCCTAGAATTATGTCAACAATTATTGATTTGCCATTAATGAACACACACTTGCATTCTCATTTTTCTTGCATATTACAATGAATATGAAGATAAAATAAGAACTAATTATTACTAAAGAAAATCATTGCATGCCTGAGGTCAGCATTAGCTTGGACAATCTGCTCATCCTCCATAACAACCTTCACCTCCTCCCTTTTTCCCTTTTTCCACTCTAGTCATCATTTAGAGCTGCGTGCCTGGTGGGAGCTGATTGGAAGAGAACTGTGGGAGTCTCCAGGTAGAACAAGTCAGCCTTTAGAGAGAAAAAAAAAAACTCATTTATTTCCACCCTCTATACATCGAAGTCAGCATTAGGAACAAATCACAACGAGCTTGAGTTCTCCAACCTTTCCTACCATCATCCAACCCATTTATATATACTGTAAATCAGACCCTTTATTAAAACATCTAAACATGACAACATGCTGTCATGTTCTTCACCGTAGCACTGTGAGATCTTAATTTTTGTCAGATGTATCACACTTATTAGCCTTTATGAAACCGTTCTCTAATCTCCAGCTCTGATTTAATGCCTGTGTGTAAAACATACACAGTGTGGAATCACCCTGCCATGCCCATTTACTGCCGAGCTGAAGATACCGAGCTCGTTCGTTCGTCCTGTCACTCATGTGTCAGACTGTCACAACTCAATTACCAGAGAAGCTGCAAGATGGCCGCCATCTTCATGTCTCTAATTTCTCTGCTATGCTGTATGTTTTGCTGTGGAGCTGAAATAACCCCAGCACCGGGGAATACTCATGTACAGCTTAAGATTTCTAGATTAAGTGTCTGTAAAAAGAAATATGACGTTTAACATGAGCTTGTTATATCCTGCTATGTCATGATAAGCTTTATTCTGTGAGTAGCATGCGATGGTCAGAGCTTTGGGGCATGTCTCACACTTACAGAAAGGATTGATGACATTAATGTGATCTGCCCTGTATGTGTTGTTGTCCTACACACATAAATATTTTTGCATATGTTTATATGCGTGTGTATATATACAGTATGTATAGAATTAAGAGATAAAGGTCCAACATTATTAAATTGATTAAAAGGTTAACTGTAATGGATCAAGTGATTTTCAGGAATTTGTGTGTAAAGAAAATCTGTTAGACGACAACAAAATAAACAAAACTGAAATTATAATTTTAGTAAAAAAATTAGTTTTTTTAACATAACGTGTGTGTAAGCGTAATACTCCACAATGCTGTATATTAATGCAATCCTCGTTCTCCTCCACTTAAACCTGTCGTCATCTTTTCTGTCTGTTGCCATGGTTACCTGGCTCGTCATCCGTGCATCCTCTCCGCCAGTGTATATGGTGTGTGTGTGTCCAAGAGACCATCTGTATGTGTGTGTGAGCGGAAGAGCGAGAAAGATTGAGTGTGTTTGTGTGTGTGTGTGTATGTGTTTGTGTGTGTGTGTGTATGATTTTTGTGATTTGTGCAAATACTGCTTGTGTTAGTCTGTATGCTCAGGGAAGCTGAAAGGACAAAGAGAAGAAAGGAGGAAAAGAGGAAGCACACAGAGAGAGAGGGGGATGTGATGTTGCGGTAAAAATGAAAGAGGCGGAAAAAAGAAATTAGTGTGCAGCTTAGCTGGGGGGGGTAATGATGCTTTTTTTGGGAATGAGAGAATGAAAAAAAGAACAATGGTGCAGGAGAGAGGGAGAGAGAAGGAAGAAAGAGAAATGAAATGACTCTCAGGAGGACAACAGAATTAGATAGCTCCCTTTAGTGTTTCTTTTTTTAATCTCTTTATTATCTGTGTGTAGGAAGAGAGAGAGAGAGAGAGATTAATGCCTGAGGAAGATCCAAAGGAAGCTCAAGAATAAACAAACCATTGCACATTCCTCTCTCTCTCTCTCTCTCTCTCTCTCTCTCTCTCTCTCTCTCTTATTTCAAACACACTGCTCTGACTCACACTGCAGGTGTGTTGGGGGCAGTTGTATGAGCTTGACTCTCTTCACATCCACATCCAGCCTGAGGATGCAGGGTTGCCATAGCAACGACTGAAAAAGAGGGAAGAGGAGATGATGGGCTACGGGAGGGTAGATGGTGGGTGGGGGCAGATATCTTTTATGAACTGTGGTTTCAATGAGCGCCTGTAGCTCATAAATATTAAAGCACAGAGCTACACACACACACACACACACACACACACACACACACACACACACACACACAAAATAAATTAATTAATTAATCCTGTGATGGATATCTGAACATAGACATGCTCTAGAAAGAAAGAGGAGGAGGAGGAGGAGGAGGAAGACAGCACAGGACATCAGACACGAGAAGAGAAGTATGTGCTAGACATTTTGTGGACAAGTGTGTCAGTAAAGATGAGCTTTTCTTAGCGGCCTTAAAAATGATTTTACTCCTGCTGCCTCTGAAAGCTTCTGTTACGTCAAATCTCTGACCTTTGTGTGTGGAGTCTGCATGTTCTCTCTGTGCTTCATGGGTTTCTTTTACTCTGGTTTCCACATACACACTGTAGGAATTTACAAAATGCTCCTAGTGTATATGACTGGGAGTGTGTGTTCCTCGCTTCATCCTCTAAGTTTCCTGGGAGAAGCTCCAGGCTCTCCATGACCCTACACAGCATTAGAGGTATAGATACTTGGATGGATGTAATATCTATCATAACATTATCCACTGTGTGATCTGTAGACTATGTTCTTTTATTGAGTTTACAGGTTTCACTGTTACAACTTGCCTTAATGCATCTTGGTACTTTGACCACATGAGCTTTTCATAAGCAGTCATGTAGCTTATAGCTTTTTTTTTTTTTTTTTTTTCACCATCACACTTTTGGAACAAAATTAATCAACTGAACCCACACAGGTTTGTTAAGATTCCTGTGAATGTTATTTCTTCCACAGGTCCTTATCTTCATAGATCAGTATAGTAATATACACTCACTCACAAAAGTAAGTACACCCCACTAATTTCAGCAAACATTTAAATATATCTTCTCAAAGCACAATACTATAAAAAAGAAACTTGACTATATATTTTAGAGTCATCAATATGCAGCTTGTATAACATTATAGATTTACTCTCCTCTAAAAATAACTCAACATACATCCATTATTGTCAAAATAGCTGGTAGCTAAAGTGAGTACACCCTACAGTAAGTGATCACAGCTGTACATCTTTAACCATGCAAAGTCACATGTCCTATTCATCATGTTTATGTATTTGTCAGTGGCCGAGTATGAACCCTAGACCTGAACCCTATTGAGCACCAGTAGGGCGTCGTCAAGCAGAAGGCGGCAAAGCGCTGTGTGTCTAACATCCATCAGCTCTGTGATATCATTATGGAGGAGTGGAAGAGGATCCCAGCAACAACATGTGCAGCTCTGGTGAATTACTCGCCGTGATAAATAACAACAGTGCTCACATAAAGTATTGACACTTTGGACACAGTTTAAACATGTTCACTTAGGGTGTACTCATTACCGTTGCCAGTTTTTTAGACAATAAAGTCTGCATGTAGAGGACAGTAAATCTGTACTGCTATACAAGCTGCACATTGACTACTTCATTGATTTCATTGAATCTTCATTAGCTTTGATAAAACACACACACCGTGGTGTCCGGTTCATGTGTGAAAATACTTCCTTATGCTCCCAGCACCACTCTTACACAATCTGGAAAATAGAAAAAAAAACTCCATAGATGTGATAACCTGGTGATTCAGTACATTCAGGTCATCAGCTGATTTAATTTTCTTGCCACGTAACGTTGCTGAGTCTAGACCTGAGCGATTGATCAACCCCAGATCATAACACTGTCTCCAGAGGACTTGTACAGTGGACACTATGCATGATGGTGCATCGCTTCATGCGTTTCCCTTCTTACCCTGACACGCCCATCACTCTGGAATAGACTCAATCTGGAGCCCACATGACCTTTTTCCATTATCTTTTGTCTGATGAGTCTCACAAACAAAATATTTTCTTAGGGACACAAAACTGTTTAGTCCTAATCCTGTGAGTTCTTATCACATTGTGTGGCAATGTTCTTACTTCACTATTAAACATAGCTCATAGGTTTTTACGGCTGACTTTACCACACAACTTCACCATGTGATCTACATTCATGATTTTTCTATAACTATATTTTTAATAATGAGTTGGAGGGTTCTTAATCCAGTTCCAGCAATTGTAATTCTCCTTAGTTGTTTTCTTTGCATGACCCTTTTGAAATAGTGTTTTATATATACTATGTATATAGAGCTAAATACTGTATCTATAGATATATATTTCTATAATGTTGTAGTGCAAAGTATTTTAGGAGAATTTTTTATTCACATCCAACATTGTGACTATATAACATCACCAGTAAATTAGAGATTATATGCTGCTTTGTTCAGCCTAAGTGGGAAATTTACTACTAATTACTAACTCTGATTTTATTACTAATTCTGACATCTCAAACTATCTCCAATCCCTTATTCAGTCCAGGCCAGAGAGTATATATCTCTCTCACTTCCTCATCTTGGCTGAACTCACCTGTTTCCTGTTAACCCTCATTAATTTCTGTTTATTTAAGCCAGGTTATTCTAGGCCTAATTTTGGGACATTGCAGTGATTTTTTTTGAGTGATGTTTGGCTTTTGTCCCTGATTTTTTTGTTTAACATTTCTTTTGACTTTGACCCTGTTGATCTTTAATTTCTACTGTTAGTAGATTGTTTAATGACTGACAATATAAGTAGAAAACAAGCTAAATACTTGTATAAATAATCACAACTACACAAGCTACACAAATTCATGGATGGAGGATAAAAAAAAAAGATAAAAATTTTTACACATAGCAAATAAGCAAAATTTTATCTAAATTGTATTTTTTTTTATGTGCAGCCATTCCTATATTTTTTATTTGTAACAGTTTTATTTTTATGTTTTTTTTTCTTTTTTTTCTTTTTAAATCCTGCAAGCAACGGGAAAATGGTTGGGGTCATGTGAGCAAAATTAATCCATAACTTTATCTGTGATTTAGAAGAAAAATAATGATGAATACCTCAAAAGCTTTTTAGGCATTTTATATTATAAAGTCTACATACAAAATCATATTAAAAGCATTTTGCCAAGCAGCCATTGTCATGTTATCAACAAGGTGACCTTATTAATTGAACCAGCATGAAGTGCTGAGATAATGGAGTCTATCTCTTTTGCTCCGAGTATGAAAGTGTCTCAGTGTGTCGTTTTTGGATGCTCTAAATCCTCCATGCTGCGGGTGGTACGGTTGGGTTGACAGCCTCGTTTCCATGGTAATGGCAGCAGCATTGGGGCTTTTTCCTCCTTTAAATGAAGCTGCCAGTTTTCCGCAGGAGGGAGGGAGGAGGAAGCTTGGGGATTTTAGGGAGGAGGAAGGAGGGAGGTTCTCACAGCAGATGGAGTCTTTTATTCCAGCAGAATAACTCCCTCTTTCTCTCTTTTGGTTATTTCATGAATGATGCACGTGCCTTAGAACAAAGGAAAGCAACAAACCCAGTGTGTGTGAGAGAGAGAGTGTGTGAGAGAGAGAGAGAGAGAGAGAGAGAGCACAAATAGTGAGTGTGATGGTGTTATGATGCCTTCACAAGGAAAGCCACACAAAGGTTTCTGGTGATGGACTGGTTTATTTATAGTCTTTAAATTAAAAGTGTGTGTGTGTGTGTGTGTGTACTGTGAATTTAGAGCTGGTCAACACTTTGTCTTTGTTAAATAAATGTTTCAAGAGGAGCTGACCTTTTCATGATGAGATGACCACTGGCACATGGTGGAATCTGAAAAGAGCATCTGGCCTTTGTGTGTTTATTGACCTCTCTACATGGACACCGTCACCAATCACTGTTTCCTCTGGTCAATTAAATCTGCCTGGCAACAAAAGCCACTTCAGAGCTAGAGACAGAGGAATGTTCAGGCTTTAGGAAGCCATGTGCTGTTACCACAAAATCATGATTTTTTTTTTATATAATAATATTACAAAGAGTGAGTCTTTTTGTGGAAAACATTTCCTATGTTACTTGTATTTATAATATTAATAATATCGACAGCTCCAATGTATTCTTAAGCTACAATATTTATGGAAAAAAATATTTTTTAAAATAGCTTTAAAGATTTTTGACTCTTTCATGAGAAGTGAATACATAAAATTATTATTAGTAGTAGCTGCACATCATTTTCTAAGACATTGTCGTTTCCATAGCAACAGCTCTTTCATGGTGGACACTACTCAGAAACGAATAAAACTTAGTTAATGCTTTTTCCCTGGTAAGGAGATGTTCTTTTAACATTAATACAAGTGGTCTCCGGTGTCAGCACTTTATAACAGTCAAAAGTAAAGCTGTAACTTAAATTTTTCTGTAAGCTGTAGTTTTTATTATTATTATTATTATTATTATTATTATTAGACATACTGTATGTTTCATAAGATAACTGCACAGTAACTCACCAAATGGTCACTGATATTTTCATATAACAGCACAGCATAGTTAAAGGCCAACTATTATGCAAAACAATTGTCATGTCATGTTTAGACATTCAGATGGGTCTGCAGTGTGTGTGTGTGTGTGTGTGTAAGAAAAAATGTGAGAAACTCACATGGTCTAAACAGGGTCTAAACAAGCTAATTAATTTTTTCTCCTATTGTGATCTCATACGAAGAGTTCTACTCCTGCACCATGTTGCTCAGCTCTATTGTGCTCTAGGGGGCGTCGCTCAGCAGTAGCTCATTTACATAGACACTGAAATGGGGTGTTTGAAGGAGAGGTGAAATAAAGGTAGTTTCAAGTATAAGTAAATGCATTATCTGAGGTGTATTTCAGCTGGGACATTAGCACACACACTATGGGGGTGCTCTGAACTAGGTTAACTTGATTAAGAAATATGGGACCCGAGGTGGGATATGGGGATAGAGATTAAGATGTATGGATTAGTTCAGGCAGAACAAACACAGTACTAGCTACTATTATTTGCTTTATTTTTTATTATTGAAAAATGGGCCTTATCCTATGCTAAATAACTCTATGACTATACTATGGCTTCCAGAGCAGACATGTTTGACTCACTGTGTGCTTTAGTGACCTCTAAGGGTAAGACAGGCTCCCTTTGTAGATTGGGGTGATTAGTGAAACCCCTGATTAACTGAATAATTCTGCAATTAGTAGCTGCTCTCAATCAGCTGCTGGTTGGAGGAGCAGATCCTCCTTGTGATCCTTTTTTTGTTTCAGTCTCTTTCCTCCTCTTTGCTTGAAATAATAACACATCCTGAGCGGCTTTTCAACGTTTCCTCTATTTTCATTTCAGTTCATTTCATTATCAGGTTATATTTTAACAACAACAACAACGTGAAATGTTAATAATCCTGTGCATGCTCATTTAGCTCTTCACTTGCATACACAGCTAGACGTGGTTGCTGCTGTATCAGAAAATAGACCCCTTTCCTCTTGTCGCCTAGGCAACCACTGCAGATGCTTGAGACGTCGGCCATTTTGTCAAATTCTGTCTCTTCAGGTCCACAGAGCCAGGGTAATGAAATGGAAGCATTTTCAGGTCAGTCTCATACTGTGCTATTAGATTTTACATTACTTGGGTATTTACAGCAAGTGAGTTTATTCTCACTGAGGTTATTTGTGATGTATTAGGAAATTCAATTTGGTATTTACAAAATATCAATTTGGTATTTTTTTTTCTTTTTTTTTTTTAGATTGGATTATTATATGACTCACAACGTTATAAACCAGTGTGTGTTTCTGGCAAACAGAGCCAAAAAATAAGATTAGGATCCTTTATTTAAAAAAAAAAAAAAAAGAAAGAAAGAAATCTGCCGTAAAGGGCATGCTTATGTCTGTGTATTGTAATAACGTCCTTTTGTTTTTATTATTTCATAATGTAAACATTTATTATTATGTGTTGGTGCTATAACATTGTGTTATTTGTTTTTGTTGCTGTCGTTTCTTGCTCATTGGTTATTCCATTTGTTTAACTCAATTCACAGTCAAAAATATAAATACATCCATTTTATATTATTATTTCAGTGCCCAAAGTCTCTTTTTTAGTTTTATTTTCTGTGAATTTCTTTCTGCATCAGATCTCTTCAGCAGAACCTCAAATCATCAGCTGGATGGTTAACACTTGGACAAAATTATGTGTCCTAACAGGACTACAGCAGGCTAACTTCAAGCTTTTGGAGCCTCAAGTCCAAATTTGTGGACTGTGCTTAAATGTCATGAATTTACCAGGAAAGCAACTTTTTTTTTATTATTAAGATATTTAATAAGATATTTGTTGTGTAATCATTCTGCCTCAGAAGAAGATCTTGCAAGCCCAAGAACTTCATGATTTACATACTGTAATTCTGAAACTGTAATTTCTTCATATGGCTCAATGTTCAGTCTTAAAACGTGTACAGTCATGACTATTTCAAATTGGTTTGACAGCAAAACAAGATAAAAGCCATTTTTAGACTTTAAAATGCAAATTATTCTCTACAGATAAGCATGGTATATAAGAAACATGAGCTACATGTGTTGTGTGCAGAAAGCTTTGCATAGGCACACAACAATAATTCCGCTACAACCCATTTGTCAGGTGGGATTTCTGAACTATATTCTAAAAGTGTGGGACAACAAATGGAAATATCTCATATTGCTGTCAAGCTGTTCATATAAATGGGAGTGTTATGTTAATATGCTGTATTGTTGTTGTTGTTGTTGTTGTTGTCATTGTATATTATAAACTACACTTAGAGCGATTACAAACAAACACTCGATGACAAACCAGGTTGTGAGTTCTGACAAACTTTTATTTGAAATGTAAGTGTCCCATTAATAAACAAGAACATAAACAAAATCAACAGCCATATAAATATCTGCATATAAAATAAAAGCAGGACATGAAGCGCTAAGCGGTTAAAAGAAAGAAAGTTATCACAGTTGAATACAGAAAGGTATTCAAGCAGCAGACAGACATTTATATTTTATATATATTTAGAGTTAAACAGACAGGAATAGCCATTCCGGTAGCATTACCAGTTTACTGTAATTACAAACACAGAAGACTATAGGGAGATGGCATGGGAAGGGCACGCTAAAAACACATTACTTTTTTTTTTAGCTTGGAAGAAATAAAGTGAAAGAGAAGGAAGGAAAAACACAAAAATATGCACATTTTTTTTTATTTCACAAGGCCTAAGCTACGATTGCGTTTTCTTCATAGATGTCAAGGCTGTATTTACAGTTTGGTTAGTAAGTGAGTTTGAAGCATTTTTTGTATCTAAAGCACTACACTTGTGTTTTTTTTTTGTTTTTTTTTTAGGTTTTCTTTTTTGTTTTTGTTTTTCTAAAAAATACTGAAACATTCCTGTGCTAGCCAGATGTTTGTGGCTCTAGTTTGTACAGACAGGTTACATGTCTTATTTACATGGTGATTTTAGATTGTACAGATTGTAGCAGGAGAGTGATAAAGTCGCCTTGTTGGGAGTTGGCCGAGAATGGAGTGGCGTATGCCCGAGTTCTTAGCAATTGGGGAAAAAAAATATTTACAGGAATCAAATTAGTAATGCTTGCCACATCACATACTGTATCTCCTTCAGATTTCCTTTAATCCCATGAATATCATTTATTTCTCTGAGATTCCTCATCCGGCTTTAACCTAGGAACTTTGCATGACCATGCTCAACCAAAATGCGCTAACACAGACCAACGGCTCAGGGAACATCCACTATATTTAAGGTTTAGGAAACACTTCATTTAATGCAAGTCAATAGGAAAGATATACGGTTATACGGAGTTGGCAGGTGTTTAAATAATAAAGTGATATATATTCTTCTATATCTTTAAGCTAGCATCGTTTTAGTCGTAGTGCTAAACACCTTTACTGTGACTGAATCCAATCTTACGTTTCTTTCTTGCCTTTTTTCCTACAATATACACACAGTCCAACATTATAGTTGCTGGTGTTTTTATGAGGACAATGTCTTCTCTTAGCGTGAATACACGAAACTTCATACTTATACTCATTTTCCACACTGCATAGTTCTTTTTCAATACTATGGTTAAAACGTAGGTCATGCAAAGGTAAAACTCATTTTATTTCCAGGGCTATGGCACATCCTCAGAAAAATTAAAATAAAATAAAACATTCACCACAAATTTCATTTTCATTCTTGTTACAACGTGTAGCATCTATTTGCATTATAAAGAACACAAAAAAATTAACAAACAATATGCATTTTTTTCTTCTTATCAGTGCTAACAAACAGGATTTAATAAAAGCCCATGTCATCTAAACACAACTTATCAGGTTCGATTCTTATTGATGTTTCTGTTTTTACACTAGGGTACAAAATCTACCACAAAAAAAAAAAGAGCTTGCATCAAGTATAAGAACTAAACCAATCAAAACTGAAATTTAGACTCAGCACTAAAGAAATTTCAGATTATTTCATCATCTACTTTAACATGCGCAGAAATAATGCTTAGATTGGAATAGTAGATTGCCACTGATAAGCTAGTCTAATCTAATGCTGTGTTCCTGTCTTACTTCTTGTCCTTCTTGGTGACCTTCTTCTTGCTGGCTGGGGTTGGGGCAGCCTTGGGGATGTCAGGGGTAGGCACGGCCTGGGGCGGGGCCTGAGGAGGTGGCAGAGCCTGTTGAGGCATCTGCTGCTGAGGGTTAGCCGTTAGCGTCGCGGTGCTGCCTGGTATGTAGACGTTCTGACGGTAGTCTGGGACATACTGGGCGTTGTAGCGAGGCCCGAGAGTCGCCGTGGCTTCACTCACTTCTAAAGCAACAGGGAGAGGCATTTGGAGGAGAGACAGATATATTGGATATGGGAAAGAGAAAGAAAGACTAGTTATAGTGTCAGTTTGCTAAGATTAGCATGATAATTTTTATGTCATACAAGAAAAAAAAAACAGTATGTATTTTGCTGTTATTGGAAAATAATTACAAAACTGGTTGTGTGTTAAAACTGTATTTTGTTTCCACCCTAAATTATCTGTTCATAAAAGACCAACACAATGCTCTTTTATCCATTTATAGGTTATTGTTGAGGCGGGGGGGGGACAAAAAGCAAAACGAATGCATCATGTCATGCAGAAAACACAAAAGAAGTGTAAACTCCTCTGTGTTGAAGATGTTGGAGATGTTTAACCTTTGTTACTCTGACACTGAGACTCCTTTCATAAATATTCCATAAACATCTACTTACAGAAAATGATCAACCTTTTTTCATTCACGTGTTTATCATAATTACACTGTTGCTATGGAAACAACAAAAAAGACAGAGTGCACTATTGTAACCTACATATTGTGCACAATTTTTTTACGAGCTTCTGAACAACCAGATTTACGCATTTAAAATATCAGTATTAAAAAAAACATTATGCATTAAAACACGTGAGACGTTTGTCCAAGTAAAGGAAACAAACCTCACTCATAGACTTTCAGCGACTAAGGCACTGCACTGCAGTCTGTGTGTGACCTGCTTTTGCCTTTCCCTCCCCCATGCATTATGTATGCTGTAACACACATTTACAGACACACACTCGTACTCCGCTTGGATCATATGAAGTGTTCAATGGTGCGTAAAGAGAATGTCACTCTGGAATTGTTTGCAGTGCCTGCTAAATTCATGTAGCGGGTCTTTGTTTCTCACTGAGACACCATCTGCATTTGATTTCTTGGCTCTGTAGATTGCTGCAGAGATTTTACTAAATGAAAAGAGTAGATCTCTTACTGAATTCTCAGTGAACTAATTCATCATCATGCAGAAGGACACGATGATCAGCCAGAGCGATAAAGCAGTGCGGCATTCGCAGGCAGCCTGCAGCTGTGTGACGGAGGAAGAAAGAGCCTTCTGTCTTTTTTACGAATGGAATACTCCATCAGCCTGCACTCAGCCAACTTAAAGCATCTCTCTGTCTTTTTATCTCCTAAATCCAGCCTTGATGCTGATGGTGTTAGATTCTTGATTGGTCAGAAAGGTATTGATTTTAATGTTCTCCTTCTGATACATTATCATTTCTATAGCAACAGCTCATCCACAGGCATGCGTCCGCCAGATCCTCCATGTAAATGGATCTTATACAACATACTAATATGTTTAATAGGTATTCCACAATGTTAATGCAACTATAAATGGATAAAAAGTATGACTTATTACTTAGATAATGAGTAATGGTTGGCTTTGGTATAAGAGGAACTAAATGCTTCAGAACATGCATTTAAAGGAAAACTAATCAACTTCATGTTGGACACAGTAACGTAGCTTCACACCTACATGTTGATTATTTCCCATAACAGCTCAACATAAAGGTTTTTAATCCTTGCAGACGTTTATGCCTCCTAGACGTAACAGCATGCGCTCCAATCCAGTGGCATTTACAGATCTTAGACCTCACTCGGTGGCATCACTTAATTATTTACAGGACAAGGTTACATTTGTAAAATATTTGATTTGGCCCATGGTGCAAAATAAACAACTGCATAATTAACTTATCGCATTTTCCCTACACTCCCTCTACAGTACTTGCTACAATAAGATTTTAATTACGTCTTTAATCTCTCACATCTCTCTTAAGAGAGTTATGGACTAGCAAAGTGATAAAATGATTTTAAAAAAAGAAAAAAAAAAAGACATAAGAGAATGGACTGAAGCTCACCGTTCGCGGCCGCCATCAGGGCCTGGAGCTGTTCCGCTTCAGTGGGGGGGTTCGGCCATGGTCCTGTTCCCACTATTGCACCGGGACCAGCCTCTTCAGGACGAGCTCCAGCTCTGCACAACACATAGGCATGTTCAGTGTCTCACACTTCCATTCACTTAAAGACACACACGGACCACACATCACACACACACACACTCACACACACACACACACATGCTCGCCTGTCCTTGGTATGAACACGCCGGGCTGATGAGCTGAGGCGGCCATTTTGTGCTAGAATGAAAAGCAGCACACGGAAAATGGAGGCTGCAGTTGTAATGTAATCAAACAGGCAAACAGGTCAGTGCGCGCGCAGACACACACACACACACACACACACACACACAGAAACAGACATTGACTTTCCGTCGCTCATGTATTTTATGTGTTAAGTTTAATATATAAAATCAGGTTTCTTGTTTGAAGTCACAAATTTTTACACCCAGCATGTTGAACCTGATTCTTTATACCACAGTACCTTCGATAAAAACAGCAGCTCTGGAAAAAGGTACAGCGAAAATTCTATTCACATGTTTCTATTGCTGTGCTTGTTCTCATGCATTATGGTTTCTATGGTTTGGTTCAAAATATCTGTAATCACTGACGTGGTGAGGTTTTATGGAAATTTAGCATTTACAGACAGAAGGAGTCTCCAGTGTCAGCACTTGGTAACAATCAGAAGTAAAGCTGTAACTTTTACGACTTTTTGAGGACAAAGGATTTTATACTTTCTGGTTAATTGGTGACAATAGAAACCAGGTTTGATTTCTCCTTAAAAGAAAAAAAAAAATAGAAGCTGGATAAGTGAGAGATGATTCATAGCTGTTCAACGATATTAAATTGATTTATAAAGTAGGGCTGTCAATATGAACTCTTTAACAGGTGATTAATTGAGATATTTTAACGCGCTACTATTTTTAAACACAAATTAAATTAATCTGTTTAACGCAGATAATAAGATGACAGAGGAAACATCAACAGTTGTGCTGAACGGCAAGTTTCATTATAAAAGTTTCATTATAGAAGTTTGGATAAAACCAAACTCGTGTGCGCGATCTAGCTTTAAAGGAAACTATTTTTACAAGAATACATTAAACATAAGCTGTAAGTGGTGGCTCAGGCGGCTAAGGCTCCAGGTTGGTGATTTTCAGATCTGAGGATCCGGGTTCGAACCCTCTGTCAGTGGGTTGCCACACCCCCATACTGCATGCAGCACCGGTCCCATTCCAGAGATTTTAAGTTAACATTTATTAAATATCAATGTTAAATATTATTAGATCTAGCTAAAATCTGTTTCCTCTAACCAGTTTGCCGTGCATTTCTTTATTCTAAGATTGCACATTTATAATACAAGTAAATCTAAGTATTTTAAAATTGTGATTAATTGTGATTAATCACAGACAATGACTGTGATTAACTAAAATTGTAATCGATTGACAGCACTTTTATAAATGAATCAAAAGTAAAACATTTAATTCATGAATAAATCTATATATTGCAACATTTTCAAATTGCTGTGGTATAAGAAGAATAAAAAATTTCAGGACACACTTTTATACTGTGTAAAATTCAACACTATAACGGCACTTCGTAAAGCGTTTTCTATTCCTTTTGTAACGTTTGATACAGTGAATTATATGCTATAGAAATTTTATAACAATTTTCATTGTATGCAGGATCTTCACTTCTTCACCCACATGAACACACACAAAATGAACAACAGGACAACAGAAATATTCTCTAAGCTATGAAGACACACTACACACAATTTTTCTTAGTAAGCCAAAGCAAACCCATTCCAAAAAAAGACAAAAGAAATGGCACTTAACTAGGCAGTACTACACACAGTGCCACATTAAACCTACAGTACAAAGCATGATGCAACACACAGTCTCCAGCAATACACACGTGTCCAAAAGTCCTGAGGTCTGCGATAGAGGAAGCGACAGGCCACACGTTTGCGTGTGAGCAGACCCACAATGACAGGACGATTGGACGGTGTGTAGTTCAGAGCTGGGCGACACACTGAGCAGCTCTAAATAAACTTGACAAAACTACGAGGCTCGACAGGTGAAGCCGAGCTGCAGCACACACTACTGTCCTCTTCCACTTCCTGCACTCTACCTGGACTTCTCGTACGGAGTCCACCTCTGCTGCAGGGTGTGGAACCTGTGCTGGCTGGAACACAGGGATAGTAGCAATGCGCCTGTCACTCATTTAGCAACACGCCAATCAGCATGAGACTGACATCTACAGCCGTTTATGTTAGGAAATTAGTTTTCTAAAGCCACTTACAATTGAGATAAGATACAAGATTAGGATTAATCAGAAGGAAAAAAAAGTTTCATGAAAGAACCTCTTTTCAATCTGTAGAAACTCTTACTTTAAGTAAAAAATATTCCACATTGATGGAACCATTCATGGTCCAAGGAGCACTTGAGGAATTAGTTCCCATCTTGTTTAGTTCTGAACTAGGTCTAATGAGATCCCAGTGCTTTTTAGATTCTGTAAAGAATCCTCTACTTGAAATATTTACTAGGAATATTTTTGATATATTTTTTTTGACACCATGCTCTTCAAAAGGTTGATAGCTATCCTGAGATCACCCTTTAACCTCTTTTAGTATAGAAAGTAGTAATAAAGCCATTAATCCACTTACCCACTAGGTCCAGGCCTCTGGTTAGGAGGTAAGCGCCAGTCATTGTTCGGTGGCTTTTGCTGTGGGAAAAAAAAGAAAAATAAAACACTTAGAGTTAGAAATGCTTGTGCCCAGTTCCTTAATAGTGTGTCTTCTGTGATGTTATAAAAGACAGAGGTTTCTGAGATAAGGAATTGCATTAGTGAACCCACAGACCTGCAAGTAGTGTGAAAAGACAAGAAATGAATAGAGATGATGCCAAGCGGGATGAGACAGACAGTCTAATACAGAATACAGGATTGAATGTGTGAATAATTTAAATATCCATCATGTCCCTGAAACACATGAGTGAATGGACGATATAGGAACATGCATTGTATCACTGTAAGAGTTCCTCAAAGCCTGTCAGTATGATGACAGACCAAACTGCATGTACTTCCCATGAAAAAAGAAAGCTTTTATGAATATATTAGAAGGTAGGGTTATGTATTTTTGTGTAGCATTGTAGCTTTTAAAGGAATGTTTTTTTTTTTTTTAACCTTAATTTGCTTAGCCTCATTTGAAGAGGATCACGTGTAGTGAGCAGGTCAGAGCTTTGAAGAGGATCTCACTGATCCTTTAAACACTGCACAGGGTTAAAGAAACCAGGTCAGTTAAGAATCATTCTGCACAAACACAAACAAAATCCCACATCCAAAATACTCCAAGTCTCTAGATGATGATCCTCATCATCATAATCATTCAAATTTGCTTTTGTAGACAGTAGTTGCACATCAGAAAGTCTTTGGCACCAAACATGGTTGAATCGATAACGCAGCACTCTGACATTCTTAGTGGGCACTTCAGAATGAGACCAAATGAGACTTTCACTGCGAATAAAGATGGAAGAAAACAAAGGTGTAGCTGTGGTCTGCTGAAGTATGAACACCGCCGATGGAGCTGCTACAAATATAAAAGTCTTGAAGGAAAAATGATAACTGAAAAACATATCAAGCTTTGAAGCTTTGTATAATGTTCGAGTCTGTTTTCTGCTATTTATGCTGACCATTAATGAAAGCAGGATCTTCAACATATAATCAGACATGGAGAAATATTGCTATCAGACAGTCACTTTTATTAATATTGGGATAATCTCATACACAGTGCCTGACCAGTCAGTGACAGCACAGTTTGCACTGCCATCTTCACGAACACTATGTTTTCTTTAGTAGATGGTGTGTGTTAATATATTTCCCGTATTTGTTAGTGGAGTTACCATAATCATTTCAATGTGTAGTTTACCATGTCAACTGTGCAAATGACAAATAAAAACACGTTGACTAGATTTGTCATCAAGGTTGCTTGAATGATTAATGTTGGTTGAAAACAAAACTACTAGCCTAGTAGGAATTTCATAACCTTAGTCAACAAACTTAAAATCTTTTATAACTGCTAGTCCACACATACATTTTTTCTCATTCACAAATGAATCCTCCCTGCTGTGTTCACATGTGAGAAATCAGGACTCAAACATTAGGAAGTCTCGTGCTGCAATCCTCCCCAAGGCCTAATTGAATATTCAAATCCCCTGGTGATGTTCTCAGATGCCAAACAGTATAACTGTTTCTAGAAAAAACTCCTTATTTACATTTCCCACTATTATCCTCGGTTCATTTTCTTGTTGTTTGGATGATCTCACCTTTGAGAGTGAGCTACCGAATAGTCTCCGTGACAGGCTTGTGCTTATGGCACCACTTGGTGTCCGAACAAACACAAAGTCACCCTGGCTGGAGATGGTTGAGAAGCAGGGTGTGTACACAGGTTTGTGAGGGTTCTTAGAGGCTCCCACAACCTCTAGATACTTGATAGGGCCATCAGTGTTAAGCTGCAGGTGGAGGTCTTTGTGTTGGCGCTTAAATCCCAGTCTGTGTGTGATGGAGTTCAGATGGCCATGTCGGTTTAGCCATCGCAGTGCGATAAATATGATTGTGAGGAAAGAGACTGATATGATGCAGGATAATGAAATTATAAGATACAGTGCTAAATCTTCTGAATGATTCATCTCTCTGGCTGGTGAGCTCCTGCGCTCAGAAGAAATGTCTGCTGTTTTCTCAGCCAGAGTGATATTGACTGGAATGTTGCTTGACAGTACTGGTTTTCCATTGTCTTGGACTAACACAATAATGCTGAACAAGCTTTTACGTTCCTCCTGTACAAGATTTCCAGCTACACTGAGCTCTCCTGTATGGGCGCCAATGTGAAATAGTTCTGCATCTGGACCAGTCAGACTGTAGAACAGCCAGGCGTTGTGGCCGCTGTCTCCGTCCACGCATGAGATCCGATTAACCAGGTGGCCAGGGTCAGCTGAGAAGGGCATGAAAAAATGCAGTGTGCCATCAGGAGGAAGTGGAGGGTACAGAAGCTTAGGGAAGTGGTCATTCTGATCAAGAATAAAGATATGCACTGTGACATTAGAGCTCTGAACTGGGGAACCCTGATCGCGAACCTGCACTACTATCTGTAACATGTTTGTCTGTTCATAATCAAGAGTTCGCATTGCATAAATCTGTCCTTTCTCAGGGTTTATGTACACGTATGAGGAGCCTTGGACACCACCATCCACAATAAAGTAAGACAGAGTGGAATTCTCACCAACATCTGGGTCGAATGCAGACATGGCCAGAATGGGAGCATTTGGAGCATTGTTCTCAAGAATATCCACAGAGTAAGAGGGCTGTGAAAAGACTGGCGCGTTGTCATTAACATCTGAAAGGCGGACCACAAAGGATTCCTGCGAGGAACGGGGTGGAGAGCCCGAATCACTTGCTGTCACCGTAATGGTATATTCAGCCATGGTTTCCCTGTCCAGAAGTCCATCAGTCATTAGAGTGTAATGGCCTTCATAAGAAGAACCAATCTTAAAAGGCAACCCAGATGGGATCTGAACACTGACTTCTCCGTTTTTTCCAGCATCTCCATCCTTAATGCTGAGGATGGCGATTACAGTGCCAGAGCTGACATCTTCACTCAGTACCTGTGTGACAGAATTAATACTGATAACTGGAGCGTTGTCATTAACATCAATGATCTCCACTTTAAGGTTACCGGAGCCCTCCATGGCAGGGCTGCCTCTGTCTCTGGCCTGAACTGTGAAGTCGTACAAATGTGCTCGCTCTCGATCTACTACACCTTTCACTCTGATCTCTCCAGTTTCAGGATCCACAGAGAAAACTTGCAGAACATGACTTGAAGTGTATTTATCAAAGGAATAATAGATTTCTCCATTAAGCCCGTGATCAGCATCGAAAGCTGTGAGTGATGTGACTAATGTCCCAACAGGAGAGTTTTCTAAAAGAGTTACTCTTTCCAATGGCTTTTCAAACTCTGGCGCGTTATCATTGATGTCAAGAATGTTGACAAAAACGAGAGTAGTTCCAGTTTTTTCCGGCTTTCCACCATCCAGAGCGGTCAGGTTCAAACGGAACGAGCTGTGTGTTTCTCTGTCTAGTGGCTTGTTTAATACCAAAACCGGAAGTTTAGTGCTGTCACTTTTTGTTTCTACTCGTAAAATAAAATGCTCGTTTGGACTGAGGAGGTAAGAGCGCAGGGAATTGACCCCCACGTCGGCGTCCCGCGCGCTCTCCAGACGGAAACCAGTTCCCGGTGCGGCGGCTTCGGAAATCTCCAGAGAGACGTTTTTCGTTTGGAAAACCGGTGCGTTGTCGTTCACGTCCACGACTTCGACTGTAACGTGATGCACTTCTAACGGCTTCTGGAGTAAAATCTGTGCGCGGATGTGACACGACGGCGTCGTTCCGCACACGCGCTCTCTGTCAATTTCCTGTCTGATAACTAAAGCTCCGCTGATCGGATCCACATCAAAATATTTCACGTTAGATTCCGACACGACGCGCAGCTCCCTGTGGATCATCGCCTGAACGTCCATGCGCAAATCCTTCAACAAGTGTCCAACTACAGTCCCGGGGTTCGACTCCTCAGCTACGGAATATAACAGTTCTGTGGCCTCGCTGTCACAAATCAGATGCAGAGCTATCCAAACCACAACGCGCGCCGACATCCGTATGTGCATCAGTCTGAAATCCATCACTCACTCAGTCAGTTCTACACATGTATAAGTAAATGAAAATTAACCGTGGTTATGATTGTACAAGCCATAATTACAGCGAATAAATAAATAGACGTCTAGCCTATGCATTTAGTTTTCTACATTTTAAACAAAATCTGATTGCGCTCAAAACGCATCGTGGCCAACTTTCTCTTTGTCAAAGTGATACTTCTGTTCCACAGAGTGACCAGCGGGTGGGGGTTCTGCTGCTAGACAAAGAACTCGTCTTTCTATTGGAGGAAAGTTACTTTTGTCTCCAACCCGGGACAAAGAGACATGCTACACAGGAACATCTGCCAGTCGCCCCCTCCAAACACACACACACACACACACACACGCCATAAGGTCAAGTAAATCGTATTATGCATTCCTACAGTCTAGCCTCAATGTTGAACACATTTATTTAATGTTGCACATTAAACAAAAAGCGAGGAATTGTATGCTTCATTTTAACTCCTACATCGTTTTAATTTGAACAAAACACATTCCAACAACATAAATAACTGCGCATACCTGTAGTCTCTCTCTCTCTCTCTCTCTCTCTCTCTCTCGCACAACAAATTACACCACAAATACATACAGTACTCACATACAGTATTAAAAAAAAAAAAAAAAAGTACACAAAGAAATAAGAGATTCTGTTACAATGTAGCCTATATGTATTGTATTACCTGCTGACTCTCAAACGTCCACGTGCTGTCCGGTAGTGACGCATCGAGCACGCTTAGAGTGTTTGTAAAGTCTGT
>JAQMYL010000009.1:1691075-1709198 GCA_030014365.1 Clarias pachynema
TGTGTGTGTGTGTGTGTGTGTGTGTGTGTGTGTGTGTGTGTGTGTGTGTGTGTGTGTGTGTGTGTGTGTGTGGCATCGATTATAGCAGCACTAACATCCATTCTATACCTTGATCAATAGCCCTACTGCAAAGACAAAGAAAAAAATAAGTATAGGGACCACGAATCCCTCAAGAAAAAACAAAACAAAATCGCAAACATGAAACCTTCTTGAATTCTTCGGTGCAATCATGCAGCCCGGCTTGATGTATTACCATATTCAGCAGTCTGTACATTTCTGTTTGCCAAATCATACTTCTCAGAATTGTCTACACACCCTCCCTCATCAATCACTCAAACAAGCCAAGAGGCTTTTTTCTTTTTTCTTAACTGCAGCTTGAGCTTTACTTGGATGGAAGTTGGCTCATGTGCTTTTGCTCCGTGGGGGAAAGATCGAAAGTTGTAGTAACAGTGCTAAGGCTTGATCTAAGTGTAGCTGTTCTAAGTCAGAGATGGTGTCTGATTCTCTTTACTTAGTCCAACACCACAGCCACTAGAGGGCAGTTCTGGTTGTGTACATCTGTAAACATGGAGGAGGACTGAGAGAGAGAAAGACATAGAATGTCTGTCTGAGCAAAACTTACAAGCATTAAAAGCCAAAGCGCTGGCAAACTGCGGGGTGAAACTTTGACAGGCCTGGTTTGAAATGAAGCAACAAGCAACATTCCTGCCTATATTACATAAGAGCAATGCGGCCTGATATTATCTGACATATCAGACAGAGGACTCTACTTTACAGGTCTGACCATGAATTTAACATATGGAAGTTTATATGATTATATCTATATATTCAAGTGAAGAACTGTAATTGCAGTTAAATAGGTTGTACTTTTTTTTGCAATACCAAGTAAAGCACATGAGGTTTCAGCATTAGTGTGCCACTCAAAGGCAGCAGGGGGCTCTGTGAGCACAAACCCTGAAATTATTGATTTTAAATATGACTAATTTACTACCCCTGAAGTGGTTCTCCTCTGCATCACACACACATAATGCTGAAAATATCATATTTCTTTAAAAGACATTTTGGTTGTTTACAGTACAAATTCCTGCCATTGTAATGGAGTCATGAAGGATGTCCAGAATAAGAATATTAGACCTAATGATATAATGTGATTTTGGAATAAATGCTGTATTGTTTTGATAACTACCACTTAGAAACCAGTATAGTGTAAACCCTTTGGATACATTGAGTAGAGAAACAGCCAATTATTGCCTCCTAGGAGCCATCATCATCATGGTTTGAGGATTCGGGCTATTTGAGGTCGGGTACAAAGAGAAAAGAGAATGATCAGCACTGGGCGGGGCTACCAAAAAACAATCTCCCAATATTGAGATCTTTAATTAAAGGACTCTCCTATCTATGCTGTATGTCTTTTCAGATTTTTCTTGCTTTTTCCTTTCTTTGAGTTCATTAGGAAGATTGTTTATGAAACAGCCAAATTTGATCAATCCTTTACTCTTCGCCGTCATCTTTGCCCTTATCCTTCTTGTCCTTTTTCTCCTTCTTCTTCTTTTTCTTCTTCTTGGGATCCTCTTTCTTGCCAAAGCTAATAAAGTCCCCCTTGTCATCCATAGCTCCTGGGTCTGGCCGGATGGAGATGATTGCAGGCGAGCCAGGAATGATGAAAGCTTCAGGAGGAATCTCGCCAGGTTTTAGAGCAGGTGGTGGACCATAACCTGGTCCAGCGCCATAACGAAAACTCCAGCTGTTACTGTTGATTCCAGCTCCGACAGGAGGAGAAAGCTGTCCTTCAGCCTCTCCATCTGTATGTGAGAGAAAGATAGAAAGTTATTTACTGTAGGTGAGCTGTCAGAGAAAAGTAATTTATCACAGAATGTTATGATGAATGATAGTACATAACTTTCTGTCCCAAATAGTCCCATTTTCCAAAGACTGTGCATCCTTTGTCTGTTACTTTAGGCTTCATGAATGTTTATTCAGTCCTTAATTCAATAAAAGCAGGCATTAATTGACCTAGGCTACATCAGGGTTCAGAATCAGGGTTGCTGGATTAGACTGTCTGTTTCCAACCACAGTTGAAAATATTCTCTGTTTACTACAATTTCACCTTCCCTAAAAATGTTTTTAAAAAAATCTTCTACAAGCTTATTAATGCAATGAAATAATGGTACTGCATTTATTAGTCTAACTAACTGATTATTATTTTATGCATGACTGGTCTCAGTGATTTGTGTCTGTGTTAAATCCTTCTCTTGGATCACATGATTAAACACTTCAATTTAGGTTCTTTCTAGATTTAGAAAGTGCTCCCTCCTACTTTTGTTGTCTCTCTTTCTTTCTCTCTCTCTCTCATACACACACAAACACATATATACATGCGCGTTTGTGCATATATCCTTGTGCTTGGTGGATTTAATTTAACTAAAAAGCTTGCTCTTGGCAGAACAAAAAGTGCTAGCATGTCCTCGAGAGAAATACCCCATGAAACCTCTTGTCCTCTTGTCTTGTTCAGAAGAAACAGACCTCTAACATAAGTTTCCTGATATCAGTGTGTGTGTATGTGTGTGTGTGTGTGTGTGTGTGTGTGTTCTTTCTAACTCCTTGCCAACCCACCTCTTTGTTCTGTCACTGTCTGGCTGCTCAGTGCATTTCTGGCAGTTTAGTGTGAATGTGCGCCAGGTGTGAGACGGTGCCAGCAGCATCCAAGCTGCTAAAGAGATGCCAGTTTTTTTTTATTTTTTTTATCAACTATAACTCACCCTTACACATTTCATTCCATATCTCTCCATGCAAATATGTGCTATTGAGCTGCTTCCCATTAACCTCAGGAAGAGGGCTACCATGGTACACAGATCTATTAGATTAAAATCAACCATAGTCCTAGTTTGGTGCCCAAGTATCTTAGATTCATTTATTTATTTGTTTAGCCATAATAATTCAAATATTTACATTGAGCACATCTTATTTTTAAGCAAGCATAGGTTTAGCCCACTGGCCTGTTTTACTCATCCACCACAACAGGCTTTTTATCTCTGATCCATCCTTCTCCTCTTTCTCCTTGAGTATGAATGGTTGTCATGGAAACTGCCTCCCTCATCACTCCTTGCCCACTCCCTGCCACTGCAGCAGTCTCTCCGAGTTCAGTGCTGTTGCCTGGCAACAACTCACACACTGTTTCCTAGCAACAGGACCACCGCAGGGGCCCGCCACTCCTCAAGCTGGCCTCTCTCTAACCCAGACGCTCCCTCATCAGCCACTCTTCATCCTCTATATACCTCGCGATAAAGTAAGCAACCTCCTACATTTACTCTTGCTTACTCTTCATTTGTTCCATCATATTTTCTTGCCACTCTGTTTTGCTTCTCTCATTCCCGGGTTTTTTTTTACCTTCAGGGATTTTTGCTGCACAAGAGTATCAAACTGAATATATTACCATCTGTTGGGTGGTAAAGTAGTGCTTACACAACACATCTGTACATCTGAGTCAATACCTGCTTTGGAAACAATCTAAAAGCAGTGCTTAAATGCACGGTTTGTCCCTAGACGCACTCCGACAGGTCACGTCCAGTATACTTAATCACAGTGTCAACGTTTCGTTTCATTGCCCCCTCCCACTTCTGTCTAATCTCCTTAATAAGCTAGCAGATCAATACCCCTGTGTCTGTCCGTATCTGTGAAGAATACCAACTATGAACTGAAACAAACTCTCAGACTCAAGCACAGCCCTGCAGCATTGTGTCCTTTAAATATCCAAATCAGATGATCTGTACAAATTCAAGGTCAAATATAATGAACCTCTGGATTAGCTGGTTGTACAAGTAATTATACTGTATGAATAAATTCCTGTTTGGCATATCATCAATAATCAATTTGAATGATGCAGGAATGTACCTTCATCATAAACAAAACCATTTATTTCAGTTCAGTTCAGTAAGTCTTACAGAAAAAAAAATGCAAGCTCCTTTCTCCCGCCAACAAACATACTGTACCATCCCGAATCACAGCATCAGCTAATAATTGAGCACTTATACTGACTAATTACGAGTTTTAGTTGTAGACACTTAAAAAGGATCACATCACTAGATTACAGAGCAAATCGTGCTGGCAAAGACGAGAAAATTAGCCATTCCTTCACTCATTATCCCTGCTGGGTAAAAAAGAGACATGGTGTATGTGACTGCACTTCTCAGTTCATATAAGCATGCATTGCCCATGTCACTTGTATTGCTTGGGGAGTTTTCTGTTCCAGTTAAAGAATAGCAGCCAAAACCGATAGCAAACAGCACAAGATTTACTATGGTGTATTATTTTATTTTGTTAAAAATGTATTTAGAAGGAATTCTGATATTCTATTGCGTAAAAAGTGTGAAAACTGTTTGTTTGCCTTACGTTACATGCAATGCTTCCGATTTGATATGTCAGTGCATTAGCATTGCAAGATAACTCTTCTAGCTACAGAGGCTTGACTGGTTGTGTCTATATTCATGCCTCATTTATAACTAGACAAACATGAATAAATACTCAATTAATCATGTGACAATTGTTTATGGTTTCATTAACCTTCTTGGTGCCAGAGTTTACATGAGCCTCATTAGCAGTTTACTAGCTACAACCACTGTATGGAGGCACTAACAATCTCTGATACTTTCTTACAAGCATTATATTGTTGTATATGACAGAATGAGATTTTTTTTTCCATAAAAAAAAAAAAAGTAAATGACAGGATGCAGATAAGAACTTAAGCTGCAAGTAAAGATGTTGGCACATAAACTGTTGGCCCATCTGCAAAATATAGGATGATAAATCTTTAAAGCAAATCATTCTGATTTCTCAATTTATTGTCATAATTATGAATAAATCTTGATGTGCATGTCATGTGACCTGCCGTTTCGTCTCAAATTGCAGCTCAGTGACACAATCTTTATTACTAGAGTGACTGTGAGTTAATTCTGAGGCACTTGGAGAAATATTTCCCCTCTCTAACTTTAGTTCAGAAGAATTGTCCCATGCAGAACGATATTAGAGTGATAAAAAATGTGACGTCTTACCTGCAGCACTGGACACTGTTGGCCAGTTCTGCACCAGCATTCCTTGTGCCCCCTGCATCACAGCTGAGGCTTCCTCCATGTGGACAGAGCTGCAACAAAAACAAAAGAAATTGTGATTTGTAGCTTCACTATTGTTGGAGCTACAGTTTAAAAAAAATAATTAACACTTTCTCAGCAATCAGAATTAAAAATTAAATAATTATTTTATATAAATAACTACATGTTAAAACAAATCAGGTTATATCAGACTCCTGCAATTATGCGTATATTTGTGTATGCGAACACACACACATCCCATGTACTGTACATGAATGGTCACTGTGTATGTGCTCAGTGTGTAGCTTGCACAGACTCTGCAGTTGCATGTTATCAAGCATGTATGTGATCTGATGTGCCTGTGTAGTATATACTGTATGTGTGTGTGTGTGTGTGTGTGTGTGTGTGTGTGTGAAAGAGAGATGACACGCAGAGTCACCGTGGGCCATGGTAGCATGTTTTTGTTGCACTTTAAATCTTGAGAGACAAGCTGATGGGAAAGCCTAGTGACAACCACAGAGAGACGCCTGAATAGGAAGTGACAGACAGAAAAGGCGTAATAGGAAGGGAAAGAGTGATGGGATACAATGAGGAGAAAATAAAAATAAAAAAGAAGAAAAAATAAGATGATGTACTAACTATTTTGTCATATATTTTAGTTTTAAGTCCACTATCATTGCTAGAAATCATTCCGATACCCAATTTTCCTTCATTTCCTGACAGACATTTTTTTAAAACTCTTTTCTACTATTATACTATTAAAAACTGTAAATGTAGATAAAATTAAAACAATGCCACTACAAAGCTGTTTACATGCTCTAAAATACACCCTATCACACTGGCTGATGAAAATTCCCCAACATCCTCAGCGATGACTCTTAGAGTTCAGCAATTAGAGTTCAGCACCAAGAATCCATACATTCATAATGAATAAATGAGGCATGAGATGCACAGAAGCAGCTCGTATAGCAATGCATCTGCAATGCAGCACAGGGTGTGTCCTGCTTGCTAAAATAACTTTGGACCTTTTTCTTCCTATAGTATGCTCTCTGAGTGTAAGAGAGACAGATGAGATTAGATGAGAGGCTTGTGATGGATTTTATAATACTATCACTGAGGTAAATTAGCATGTGATTTGGTGGAGCACAAGGTTCACGTTAAACATAATGCCAGAAAACTTGAAAGCATCAACCTCAATTATCAACAACAAATAAAAGTGAGAAAATTCTATTGAATAATGGTGCTAGACAATAGAATAGGTCAAATGAAAGATAAAGCATGAAAGATAAAGGTGATTTAGGATGGACTGAGCTGCCATCTTAAACTGAGTCCAGGTTGGGGCTTGGATAAAGAATCTGGAATGAGAACTGCTGTAATTTTTGAGAATCCCGGTACCCCTTATATCAGGTATGCTCAGTAAAAATCCTTGAAGAATTTTTTTTGGACTGACACAAAACCCCCTTAATTCAATAGCACCTTATTCTCAATTGGAACCCATACTAATTGCTCCCAACCATCCAATCATTATAAAGATACAACCATCAGGGTGATAGTGAAAACATACTTCCTTTGAGACACATAAAGCCAACCATCTGCATATTTTTAAACTGCTCTCAGGCTGCATCATGGGTTAGCACTTTGGAAAATGCTCTGTTAGCTTTTTTTTCTCCATACACAATCTCCCAGGTGCCCCATAAATGGTCACTTTTGGATTCACAGGGGTAACAGAGTTATCATCCTCCATCCTCTCCATAAATAATTTTTCTCCCTTGACTCCTGGATGTACCATCCTATTTTGCATGATATTGCCACATACCTTAGCTTTAAATAACTTCAAATATTAACTAGAGCTATTATTTAACTAAGCTTTAAATAACTTAAAACTTTTCAAAATGTTAAAGTTGGAAATTCTTGGTAAGGAAAATATTAGGGCGGTCAATATTAATGTGTTCATGTATTTGATTAATCTACAAATTTAATTACTCAATTAATTATACAACCGTGTTTGACCCTAATGGCTTCCCATAATTGCAGCGCGGTTATCAGCCTGTGTGTGATAATGGCACATTTAACGCGGATTATGAAATGACAGAGGAAGCATTACTAGGTGTGCTGAACGGTAACTCTCGCTAAAAAAAGCTTCCAGGTGGACGTTTGGATAAAATCTAAGTTGTGTGCTGGGCTACCTTTGAGGGGAACTAGTTTTTACAACAATACTGTTTGAAACTGAAAAGGCTGTGCACTAACTGGAGACCACTGGACATGAGTAAGTAACCATAACTACCCCAGTGTGACAGCACATCTAATTAATGACAAATAGCCAAGAACAGAAGAGAAACATTTTGCCAAAGTATGCCCAAGCCATAGCGGCACGGTGGTGTCGTGGTTAGCACTGTCGCCCTGCGTCTCCAGGGTCCGGGTTCGATTCCCGGCCACGCTCGATTCCTCTCTGTGTGTCTCTGTGTGCATGGAGTTTGTATGTTCTCCCCGTGCTTGGTGGGTTTCCTCCCACAGTCCAAAGATGTGCAGGTTAGGCTAATTGGCGCTCCCAAATTGCCCGTAGTGTGTGAATGGGTGTGTGAGTGTGTGTGCCCTGCGATGGATTGGCACCCAGGAATTCAGGGTGTACCCTGCGTTGTGTCCTAAGCCTCCTCAGATAGTCTCCAGGTCCCTGTGACCCTGAATACAGGATAAAGCGGTATAGAAGATGAAGATGCCCTAGCCAATTTCTCAAAGTTAAAAAGGAGATAACAGACATGATCAGCACTGTTGGAACAGACAGGTCTCACAATATGAGTGCCTTTGCAAGGAGTCTACCATTCAAGAAAATTTAAGCTAACATTTGTTAAATGTGAATCACTCATCTTCTCTACCGCTTTTACCTGTATACAGGGTCGCGGGGGGCCTGGAGCCTATCCCAGGAGACTTAGGGCATGAGGCGAGATATATCATGAATGTGATGCCAATCCGTCACACACATGAACACACACTATGGGCAATTTGGGAACAACAATTAGCTTAATCTGCATGAGGAAATTGTAGTATCTGGAGGAAACCCACTAAGCACTGGGAAAACATGAAATCTCCATGTACACAGACCCGAGGAGGGAATCAAACCCAGACCCTGGAGATGCGAGGCGACAGTGATAACCACCAAGCCACCGGTTAAATGCCTGGTAAATGTTTGAGATATTATAAAACTGTATAATGTGTTTCTTCTAACCAGTTTGTCATGCATTTCTTTATTCCAACATTGCACAGTTATAATACAAGTATTAATCTAAGTATTTTTACATTTTGATTAATCATGATTAATCACAGTCTATGACTGTGATTAACTAGATGTTTTATGTTAACTGATTCCCAGCAGTAGAAAATATATCAGCGAAATGGAACCTTAGTGTTTCAGATCTAATCAGAATTTGTCTGATCTTGTCTTCACGTTACTGTAATTTGCCCTACAAATGTTACTAAGACTCCCAGTCTTTATCTCTTATTAGGGGTACACTGCGAGTGCACCTGCATTTAATAAAGCACTGATTTAAAGGTCCATTAGGATCTGAGAGCGGCCAGTTAATACGCATTTAACTACAATGCTGTTTGGAGGAAAATTTTCTTCTTGTTCAATTCCCATTGTGCAAATAGTGTCACTGTCCAAACTAAATCTAACACTGATTATGCTGTGATAAAATGATCAAATGAAAGAAACAAAGCTTTTAAAATTAAGTGTAAAAAAATCTCTTATATATATCATCTCATCTCAGGGATGGCTATGAGTGTTACCATGCTCACAACACTAAAGCAGGAAACAGCTTGCCCTTCAAGAATGTGTGTGGGGTCTGTATGTAGCACTGTACATGTGTGGGTGTAACGCGAGAGTGTGAGGTGAAATAGGAGAATGTCTATTTTAAAAGCCTGTTTGCAGAATTCATGCATAAAACTGCACATTGTAAGTGAGAAGGAAGTGTGTGTGGAAGTGATTATGCAAAAAGGCAGCATTTCCGTGGGTGTGTGTTTGCATGTGTGCATGTGTATACAGAGAGAGAGAGACAGAGAAAGACAGACAGAGAGAGAGAGAATTTGTCCTTCATACTCAGCGTTGAAGGACTGAGTATGACAGAGAATGCTTATGACCCGTGTCCTCCATCACTGTAGATATCTGCTCTCTCAAGAAGAGGCCCTTAGCTACTGTACCATATCTGCAAGTGTGTATGTGTGTGTGTGTATGATGAAAGCAGACAGAGCTGCTGGCTATTATAAAACTAGTGGTCATTCAGATTTGAGACAGCTTCTGGAGGTCATCATGCCTGATTCTTCGCTCCTATAAACCTCTGTCCAGCTGTCTGGTATTCTTAATGTAGCTCATTTTTTTAGCTCAAACAAGCATAAAACACACATCACTGTAGTGAAAATTTAGGTTATCTATTCAGAAAACGTACTAAATCATACCCAAGATACTTGGAAATGAAAAGAATATGCAGAATATGTGTCAAAGCTAATAAACAATAAATACCAAAATAATAATACAATTGACCAATGAATGGATTTGCTTTAAGTAGGCAGGGACGGAAACTATTCGGAGAGATTAAGAGGAAAAGTGCTTACCTCTGCACGCCTGCCCTCAGTGACGCAGAATATCGCCAGTCAGCATTCGGTCCCTTGGGCTGAAAGAAAGACAAGAGAAGGAGAGAGAGAGAGAGAGAGAACAGGGTTAGATAGGCCTTCATCAATAAATCATAGAGTTCAGTACAAGTCTGCACCCTGCATTCTGATATGAGCAGAATCTTACAGTCTCTCATAAGCTCTGACCCATGATTTATAGAGTGGCAGTTTGTATACTGTATGAGTACGTATTAGTGTGTGTGTGAGTGTGAGTACAGTATGTGTGCATGTGTCAGTGTGTATTTCTCTGTATGTATGTTGGTTGAAAACCTAATAAGCTCTGGAAGGAGCCAGAGGCCATTCTGGTGAATTACTGCCACATCAGTTATCCAGCAGATGGGTTTCTTGTGATTGAAACCTCTAGTACTCCATCACCCATCCCTTCTATGTACATTTACCCCAGTATCTTCATTATAGCCCTTCCTTCACCCTTGTCCTTAGACCCTCAAGTATTCCACATGTGCACCATGTTCTCTCAAAATCCATTTCATTTACATATTCCTTCTTTTTCATCTAACCACCATTATACTCCTGCTACAACGCCCCTTATGCTTATCCAATTTACTTAATAAAATGACATCATCTTAAGTAACCAGCTGATCCCTTGTAATGTGATAACATAGAATCCTCCGACCCAAGAGCATCAGCCACAAAGCCACCATCAGCAATGGAGTCAAATGTTTCGTACTGCAAACCCAGACAATATCCCCGTTATAAAGCCCTGAGCACTTAAGAAAACATATGTGCTGCTTCTACGGATCAAAATGATGCTATAAAATAGATATTATCTACAGATCCTGAATGTACTGTACAGCCAAAAGTCCTACAAGAGCACTTCATAATTCTGCCAAAATATGTACATCAAACTACTGATACACTGAGAAATCTTTACAAAGGAGATCATCAGTCAGTCTTTTTATATTTGTCCTAGTAAAAAACTGGGTCATGATATGCTAAGGCGGTACTGCATGACCTAGATAAATTGGATAAATAATAATCTTTAATCAGGTGCAGTCAGAGGGGAGGGAGCATGTGCACTAACCACACAAGCTAATTTGCCAGACAGAGAATCAAAGACAAGAGGTTAATTTCTCCAAAATGGCAGATAACAGGCATGTCCTAAAGCTTCTAATGCACTAAAATTGTTTCACACACACACACACACACACACACAATTCTTACTGAGGAGCCCTAAGTAGTCCCTGACTATCTATTCCTAATCACAGTATTCCAATCCTGTCAGGATTTTACCAAATACACAACCCCAATTACAAAAAAGTTGGGGAACAGTGTGGAAATTGTCAATAAAAACAAAAGATAATTGATCAATAAAATCTCTTCATCTTGTACTATATTGAAAACATTACAACACCACATTATTTGATGATTAACTAAGTTAATTAAATTGTTTGTTAAAAATAAGCACTCATATCAAATCTAGTAGCTGTACCAAGTTGTGACAGGTACAATTTAAGACTAATAACAATGTGAGAAGTGATGTAAAAGTTACTTGGTGACGAGAAAGATGTGCTGTTAATCAGATAAACTGATTATACTGTAAATGGAGTGTTCAAGATTGGCCTAGGCCTAGTTGCCAACCAGCGAATTATCCAGTACTTTCAGAATAACATCCCACAAAGAAAAATTGGAAGGGTTTTGGCCACTGCACACTCGTCAGTACATCAAATTATCAAGAAATTATTAATGTGTAAAGGACAGGACTGAAAACGCACATGATCTCTGATCACTTAGATGTCACTTTGCCACCATAATTATTTTTTTTGCATATCTTTGAGGGCACCAGTAATGCAGAAAAATATATTCCAATTATATTTTGCCATCAAAACGCCATTTTCCAGGGCCATCCTTGCATTCTCTAGTCGGGGAACATCAAATTACATTCTACTTGGATTACACATGTATACTCAGATAAATACAGATTACAGGAGCTAGACTGGCCTGCCTGCCATCTTGACCTGTCTTCAATTAAGAATGTGTGGCGCATTATAAATCACAAAATACGACAACAAAGTGCTTCATTATGGGAGAATAGGGGAAAATCCTACTAGCTAAACATTTATCTTAAAACGTGTTACATAATGGTAAACAGTGAACTGTCCCAACTTTTTTTGAAGAAAGTTGCAATCACCAGATTTGAAATGATTGTAAATTTTTAAGCAATGTTCTGATGTAGTGTTTTTAATACAGCACAGGGTGATCAGACTTTTAACAAATTTTTTTGTTTTTATTAGCATTTTCCATGCTGTCCAAACATTTTTAGAATTGGGGTTGTACAATTTACCATGGGACAACTTATAGGTAACTCGTTAGAGGAAATTACAAATAAACACATGGACACACTCTTGACAGTGTCTCAATATTCATTTTGAAAGTATATATAAAAAAAGAAAAAAATGTTACAAACATCAGTTGCAAATGTATGTTTTCATATACTGCTCAAAAAAATAAAGGGAACACTTAGTCCCAGTTTGACTTGAATGCCTCCCATATGTGTATGCGTGGTTCAAGTCAAATCGGGACTAAGAGTTCCCTTTATTTTTTTGAGCAGTATATTAGAATCTACATATTTTTAAAGATGTTTTCACTTCTATATGAGGGATTACTTTTTGAACCTGCAACTATGGTTGAAACTTTTTTGCTTGTTTGTTTGTTTATTTCAAAGCCTTCATTTCAGTTTTCTATCTAATGTAAAAACATTAGAAAAATAGCAAAAAATGGAAAGGGCTAAAAAGTAATATGTAAAGAAAAAGTAAGTATAGCATGTACTGTTTATACCTGAAGATTGGAAAAGCAAATCTCTTATTCCCAAGCAACAAGAAAGACCAAAGTCAAACAACATGCACATATACCTGGATCTATAGCAAATGTACTGATTATAACATACCATCTTCTATAATCAAAGCTAAAAGTTCCTTAAAGACAAAAATGAATAACGCCGATCTAGATAGAGTGCATATTCATATATGTATGTATGCAGTGATCTAAAAACACACCTGCATTGCTGCATCTGGCATGCTGAGTCTGCGCACAAACCCACTGCCACTTGTGAAGAAGCGTTCCGAACCCCAGGTCCCACTGATGGGCCGACCCGTGTTGTAGAACATGAACGTGTCACTGCCTGATGTGGCAGTCAGGCAGGTTTTATAACAGTAGGTTTTGGTCAGAGAGCCATTTCCACGGACTTCAATATAGTGAGGTTCAACTTTGAGGTCTCGGCGGAGGACCACATTGTTGTTGGCTTGAGACACTCCTCCTCCAGACCCATCTTGTGTGCTCTTTTGAGACACACAGCAGGGTGAACATGAGCCAGGTTGTGTACAATAGGCATGGCATCGCACAATGGCTAACACCACCACAGTGACTAGAAAAACAAAGGTTGTGGCACTAAGTGCTACAATAAGATAGAGTGTTACATTAGAAAAGAGAGGTGTGTTGTAAGGGCGAATTATCTTCTTGGGGTCAGGGGTGACTTTGGGTGGCACCTCCATGACAGCTATGTTGATTGTGGCAGTAGAAGAAAGTGGGGGAACTCCGTGGTCTTTCACCAGCACAATGAGACTGAATGAGGTCGAGTTGTCTTCCAGGACCCGACGTGTGGTTCGGATCTCCCCTGTGTGCTCATGCACTTTAAACAAGTCCAGATCAGAAGATTGATCCAAAACATAAATGAGCCAGGCATTCTGTCCAGCATCTGCATCATATGCTACCACTTTGGTGACCAAAGCACCTGGTTCAACGTTTTTTAGCACTGTTTCTGTTGAGCGTGTCCCATTGGCTGGAGGGTTCACAATGTCTGGTGGATGGTCATTTTGGTCCATGACATAGATATAGACAGTGGCAACACGGCTTAGGGGAGGAATACCCCCATCTTGTGCTTTTACCTGGAAGTGAAACTCCCTTAGTGATTCATAATCAAAGGAGCGGAGAGCATAAGCTACACCTGTGTCTGGCTTGATTGAAACATACGAAGTGACAGGAATGCCATGATTGTTGTCAGTCAGAACGGTGTAAGTGATACGAGCATTCTCATTCACATCTGAGTCAAGAGCTTTGACAGTGCAAAGAGAGGCTCCAGGTGCATTGTTCTCCATAACATAAACGGTGTATGAGGTCTGCTCAAACCGTGGTGGATTGTCGTTAACATCCGCCACGTCTACCTGAATGGTCTTCCGGGAGGAGAGTGGAGGAATGCCACCATCTGTGGCACTGAGCGTTACATTATAGGCTGCTGTGGTTTCACGGTCCAAGAAGGCAGAGGTAACTAAAGTGTAGTAGTTCCTGAAGGATTTGATTTTGAATGGAAGGCCAGGTGGGATCTCTAGCGTCACTTGCTTATTTGGGCCAGAATCCCGGTCGGTCACACTTATCAGAGCGACAACGGTGTCAGCACGGGCATCCTCACGTACAGGACTGGACAGGGATGAAAGCACAATCTCGGGAACATTATCATTCACATCAACCACCTCCACCACCACTTTGCAGTGGGCTGCAACGGCAGCCGGTCCTTTGTCCATGGCTTGGATGTACATCTCATATGAGTTGGTGTCCTCGTAGTCGACATTGCTCCGAACTCGGATTTCTCCAGTGTTGGTGTCCATGCTGAACACCTGTCTGACCCTTTCCGGAGTGTAACTGCTAAAGGAATAGAACACCTCAGCATTGGTGCCCTCATCCTGGTCCGTGGCGTTTAATTTAATGACGAGTGTGTCTTTCGGTGAATTTTCCAGCAGTTTCACCTTGTACACGGAGTTGTCGAATACGGGATTGTTGTCGTTCGAATCTAAGACGCGCACGTTAATTTTCGCCGTACCCGTCAGAGCCGGTGTGCCGCCGTCAGACGCTGTCAGGATCAACTGATGGTACGGCGTCTGCTCGCGGTCGAGGGGTTTTTTCAGCACCAGCTCGACGTGCTTGCTGTTGGGCGACGGTTTGCTGGAATCGAGCGCGAAATGCTCGTTCGGCCCGAGCCGGTAGAATCGAACCGAGTTTGTTCCGACATCCGGATCGAGCGCGTGCTCGACAGGGAAACGAGACGTAGGCGACGCGGACTCCGTTATTTCCAGCTGGTACTCGTCTCTCGGGAATTGCGGCGCGTTGTCGTTCGCGTCGATCACCTCCACCTCGATGCTGTGCACCTCGGATGGGTTTTCGAGCAGCAAATCGAAATTCAACACGCAGCCGCCGCCGGTCCGATCACACAACGTCTCGCGGTCGATTCGCTCGTTCACGAAGAGCTTTCCGTTCTTTTGATTCACATCCACGTACCGTTTTCCTCCGTCCGCCGTTACCTTGATGCTTCGACTAGAGAGCTTGGCAACGTCGAGCCCCAGATCTTGCGCAATGTCACCTACAACCGTTCCTTTGTCAGATTCCTCTTGAATCGAATAGCGGATTTGTCCAAGCGCAAGGCCACAGCAGAGCAAAAATATCAGGAACGACAAAAGAGACACGTTTTCCCCATATCTGTAACATTTCCCTGCAACAGCCATCGCAAGCTCCCGGAATCCGCAGACGGATAAAAAAAAACAGCTCTCTCTCTGCAGCAGTGCCTCGCTTCCCAGCACGGCATTAATCTGGCCTAATTGTTCTCCGTTTCGCGCACACGACGTGTTGGTAACAAATTCCGTTGTAAACGTGCACGGATACACTCCTTGTCTGCGTCCATGTTTTCTTTGTCCGAGCGTCTGTCTCGCTCTCGCTCTTCTTTTTTTTTATGCTTTATTCCTTTCCTTTTTTTTTCTCTCTTTGCCTTCGCGCGCTATTAACGGGTGTGTTTCCTCTCTCTCTCTCTCTCTCTCTCTCCCCCTCTTTTACACACACACACATGCACACACACCACCCCTCCCCTTTCTCCTCCTACTTATGATTTCACCTCATTTATGTTTCTTTCAAAAACCGCGCTATCCAGTGCTGCAGCGCGCCAAGATTCGCAAATAAATCTGGCTTTTCCTTCAAATTATTAAAACTCAAAACGCAGAGAACGTTTTTCAGAACTTTAATGTGACCTATAACTTGTACAACCCAACTGAAAACCAAACTGAAATCTTAAGATGGGGGATTAAATAATAATATTAATAATAATAATAATAATAATAATTATTATTATTATTATTATTATTATTATTATTATTAGATTGCATAAGTGTGAACGTAACGCGCTATTACCTTAAACTATAGGTTTAATCACCTTAAACTAATAATTTGTTGAAGCATCTTCTGGTTTTATATATGTATAGGGCCAATACACCAAGGTCGCAGCAGAGCAAAGACATAAAAACTGACAAAAATATTCATGTTTTTACATTTTCAATTTTGCAACAGTCAGTGAAAGCTCCCATAATCTGCAGAAATTCTTCATTGTCACCATCATCCTCAGCTTGATCACTGATGACAACTTGATAGTTATAGTCTATATTTTTTTCTGTCTATGTTTTTAATATAATTTATTTGTAAACGTGCTTTGTGACAATTACAGTGTTAAAAGTGCTATCCACATAAAATGTAGTTGAATTCAATTGAACAGTCGTTACCACTTATTTTACATTTTATGACTCCAGTGATGGCATGAATGTGTAAAATAAAAATATTTTGACTTACATTTGACCATTTTCTTTTACGTCTCATCTCTTATTTACAAAGCTAGTTTATGGTCAGTTCTGTCTCTGTAGTTCAGTGAGACAGGAATAAAATATTTCTCACAGTGTTCACGTTTATCTCTGCAGGTTTCAATCTGCTGCCATCATAATGGCTAAACCTGACCTCAACTGTATTGAACATCACTGGGATAAACTAGAATTAGAGCATCATTGCCTAAAATTATGAATGAGTAAATAAACACAAATCTCCACACACTCCAAACTCTACTGTAAATCCTTCCCAGCAGTGCATCTATCCTATCCTTATAAAGAAGGACAAAAACTGCCCCGACCAGCTGTTTGACCTTTTTGTCTAGGAATTGCACAGTTTCTGACCACAAAAATTAATTGTGAGAATGGATGAAAAGATCAACAGGGTCTCCCTACTCACCATCGTCACCTTGTACAACAACCCATAAAAGCCACCAGTATTGCAGATAAACCCTCCTATCACCCCTGGACTCACATGGACTCTTCATGCTCCTGCTATTTGCCCCTTTCAGTTTCAGACTTTTAGTTGTTGTTGGTGCTACTATTTAGTTGCTAATGTTGGTGATAAAACTCTGTTCTGTTTATTTTAGTTCTGTGTGCTCATCTTAATGCTGTGTACTTTCACAACATTTATTCTTGTGTACTGTGTGTGTCTGTACTTTTGTGTGATAAAAATGTTCTGGGGAAATGGCATTTCATTTTAGTGTACACCAGCCATAAAAATGAATGACAATAAAAAAATCCACTTTATTTGATATTCCTGCACATATAAACACCTATCAAATGTATATGTTTTGCATTATCTTCCCTCAGATGTCATGGCAATGGAATTGCTATAAATTATTAAACAATATGCCTGTTTATTATCTTCAGTGAAAATACAACTGTGCAAATGAAAACATCTCTCTCTCTCTCTCTCTCTCTCTCTCTCTGTTCTTCTTCTGTTCTATAATCTTCTAATCAGCAATTAAATTAACAAGCTGTCTGATGCTGAAAGAAATTGCAAAAAGTATGACAGGTGTTTCAAAATAAGGTAGTTTAAAATATACCTACTCGCCCAAAACCCAAAGCTTTTGTCAAAAATATTGTCACTTTTTCAGGCAAATGACTCAAATTCAAACCTGACACAATGAAAACGCCCTCACAATGACATTTGAATGCCATTACACCTGACTGTTTTTGGTATGTAATTATTGTTTAACAGCTGCAGTGCATTTTTAGCTGCAGTGGCATGTGTGTTTTCATGAACTTAAATTTACTTTGATCAGATAAGACTTTTTTATAAGAACTTTCTTCATAAACAAATTTAAACTAGGCCTATATGTTTACGTCATGTCCGACTCTCCATGACCACATGGATCATAACACGCCAGGACTTCCCACTGTAGGAAACCCACCAAGCACAATCATGTAGTATTTGCAGAGCTTTAATAACTCAAATAAAACAAACTGCAAATAATTTGTAAACAAATTGTTTTAATGCTTTGGCTAAATAACATTAATAAATCAGTATTTGATGGAATAACCCTGATTTGCAATTAGAGCTTTCATGTGTTTTGGCATGCTCTCCACCAGTTTTTCACATTGCTGTTGGGTAACTTTATACCACTCTATACCACAGCTCAGCTTTGCTTGATGGTTGGTGACCATCCATCTTCCTCTTGATGACATTTCAGAAGTTTTCTGGAGTAAAATTGCAGTGGTCTCTCTTTTTTTACCCCAGAGCTATA
>JAQMYL010000009.1:1811148-1838344 GCA_030014365.1 Clarias pachynema
GGGTTGTATATAAATTAGGTAAGATTAAACAGCAAAATAAATCACCAGTAATCATAATTCATATAATAATAATAATAATAATAATAATAATAATAATAATTGTGATGATGCTCATCATCATCATCATTATCATCATCATCCTCAATATTCTCATCCTCTTCCTCCATCTCACCTTGTGCCTTGAGGTCCCTGGAGTGTGGTGTAGTGGTTAACTCTGTGGCCTTGCACCTCCAGGGTTCAGGCTCAATTCCCACCTCAGGTTTGTGTGTGCATGGAGCTTACATGCTCTTCCCGTGCTTGGTGGGTTTCCTCCGGGTGTTCCAGTTTCCTTTTACAATCCAGGTGAGACTAATTGCCGTTCCCAAATTGCCCATAGTGTGTCAATGTTGACCAGAGGTTCTACCACGAAATAAATATAATAGTCACCACTGGCCTCCACAGTCCCTAAATGAATGGGTTCAAGTTACAATATATTTTAGTTATTAGTAGTCATACAAGTATAGTATTTTATTCATTTGTCAATGATGATAATGATGATTTTATTTTTAGCAATATCAGTTAATAGTCTAGTAGCCTATTTATAGTAGCAGTAGTAGTGTTATGTCTAAAATATAAAATATATAAAATGCAGTACTATGAATTGCTTTAAGTATCATTAGTGATAGTAATAGTATAGGATTGTTATAGAATTGTTTTTGCTATTATTATTATTATTCAAAAATGCCATTATGGTAATACTGTGATGTAATTAAATTATTATTTGTAGTAGTATTTGTATTGCATTTTATTATTATTATTATTATTATTATTGCTGTTGTTGTTGTTGTTATTGTTGTCGATGTTGTTGCTTAATTGTGAGTTCTAGAAGTCCCCGATGGAGGGCACCATTTCTGCTGCCAAAAAAGCAGCTTTCTCAAATAAACAGAAGCAGCTGAGGTATGCAGCTAACAGCCTTGTTTAATTCCTTTAAATGTAATGTTACGCTCAAGAAGCATCGATATTAAGAGGCGATTATGTAAATTCAGTGCATCTTACCACAAATATTCATTTTAAACACACACACACACACACATACACAGAGAAAGAGAGAGTGCACCGTATACATGATAAGTGATCCTGCTCATTTGGGTGTCTTTTTTAATTTCGAATAAAAATTTTAGAAGATGCAATTAAATGGGGGAGTGACACGGTTGCTTAGTGGTTAGCGCTGTCATCTCGCACCTCCAGGTTCTCGGTTCGATTCCCACCTCAGGTCTGTGTGCATGGAGTTTGCATGTTCTCCTCTTGCATGGTGGATTTCCTCCGTGTACTCCAGTTTCCTTCCACTGGCCAAAGACATGTATTGGGCTAATAGGCGTTCCCAAATTGCCCATAGTGTGGCAATGAGCATGTGAGTGTGTGTATGTGTGTGCCCTGTGTTAGATTGGCACCCCGTCCAGGGTGTAACCCGCCTTGTGCCCTAAGTCTCCGGGGATAGGCTCCAGGCCCCCCCGCAACCCTGTTCACTGGATTAAGCGGTATAAACGATGAGTGAGTAAGATTAGTAGTCAGTTTGAGTGACATGATAAATTTGTGTTGATTTTTCATTTTCTCAAGTCATTTATCAACTTTTAACTCCTTTTTTAGGGTTTGAATACTTCAGGACTTGTTTTAGTGTTGAGGCTCATATACAGAATAAATACTTCTTTTGAGGAAAAATTACTAGAGAGTGATTAACACTGGTGCATCAGGTGACAGGGTGCATTAGTGTAAATCAAAGCATAAAAGGTTTTTTTTATGATTGTGAGGCATTTAGCCCTCGTATCTCATCTTTTTAATATCTAAAATGAATGACTAAGGAGACTAAGGATTGTACCTAACAATCATACTGAGGAGATGTCAACATTAAGTGCAGTCAAATGCTTTAGTTTTAAAAAAAAACTAAATACTTTTATTAATACTTTACATCCATTCTCTAATATTCTAATGACTTTCACAAAGAACATATTTTGTTTTCTTCCCACAATCATCCTGAAGTTCCTGTTCATCATGTGACTTGTGCAATGTTCCACATATTTCAGAGGGGTGACTGAGTTCAGGTGCCGGGGTTACGTCCATGATGTCTATTTTGTTTTGTTTTGTTTTTCATAACTTGTAAAGGAAGGAAGGAATAAAGGAAAGAAAGAAAGAAGCAAGGTAAAGTGGAGCTATAGTGAGCAGAACAGCTGCAAATTCTTTCTTTTACGTAATTGTAAAGGAAACTTTAGCTGCATGTGCTTAAAATGTCTTTAAATATGAATGAATGATATCATACAGTGAAATCATCGACTGTTCACTTTAACAAGATTTAAGTTAAAGTTTAAGTTAAAAAAATAAAAAAATAAATTTTAAGAGAGAGAGAGAGAGAGAGAGATAAAGCATGCATGTTTCTAATGTGGTGCACACATGTTGTTTTGACAAGTGCAGGTGGTTGTGTTGTGTTCCAGGATTACCTAGAGATAAAACCACATCAGCACATTCATGTTTGCTTATGCCAGAAACAGTGTATTTATTTTCCATTTCCAGATGTTTTTTTTTCCTGTTTCATCACTTGTTTTTCTTTCACTGTTTTTTTTTTTTTTTTTAGATTTTTTAGTTGTTTTTTAATGTTTTACAGAAATCCAGATGTTCATTACAGTATGCTAGAATGGAACAGTGTCTCTTTTTCCATTCAAGCTCAATCCTAAATCAGTTTAGTCACTAATTACACTTCACAGTTCAACCCTATGCTAATTATCATTTTGGCGTCGTTCCTGCTTCCAGCTGTTCTTCACTCTTTCATTTATTATTATTATTATTATTATTATTATTATTATTAATACAGGTTTGATTTGTGTCTGAACGTCTGAACAATGTGTCTATGCGCCATTAGTCCTCAGGACAAATTAGACCTGAATGACAGCTACCTGGCTCATCAAGAACTCTGAGGAACTGCTGCAGCAGCCAATCCAGCTTCAATGCTTAACTCGTTCTTTTTTTTTTCCCACAAAGGAACATTACTGACTATTAGTCATGCAAAAGTGGAACCATTTGCTTTTCACATGACAGAAAAGTTCTGTGCCAGGATCACATTCTGGTGCAAGTCTGTTAATGTGCATGGGCTGCATACACACACACACACCCACACACACACACTCACTTCCAAGCCAGGTTCTTCATGTGAATTTCATAAGGATGAAAACTCTTGGAAGAATGAACTCAATCCCCAGCAGCACGCCTTTGCATGGAGGACCGGATTCTCCAGCAGCGGCGTCATTGACTCTCGTGAGCGCGTCATCGCCGTGCAGCTACCGAACGCTTGCGGTTTTGCGCACTGAACCCCCCGCGCGCGCGCGCGCACACACACACACACACGCGCCGCCGCAAGAACGCCAAAAAAAAAAAAAGAAAAAAAAGAAAAAGTCACGAGGATGCCCATGTATGTACGTGCGGGTTGCCTGGCTGCGGTGGCGCGGTGTCCCTGCCAGCGGAGAGGAGAGGAGAGGAGAGGAGGACTGGGGCGTGTGGGTTTGGAGAGTTAAAGGGCAGAGGGGTGGAGGAGGGGTGGTGTTGGTGGTGGAGGTGGGGGGTGGAGGGGGTTGTATGGGGTGATGACAGCTCCCCGTGTTCCGCGCGCCGAGGAAGTGGCCAAGAACAGAGAGAGAGAGAGAGAGAGAGAGAGAGACGCGCATCCACACTCACACACTCTTATAGTGTAGCTACAGGGTGAAGGACAGCGAGACCTGCAGCACCGCAACAGATATACAACTCACACACACACACACACACACACACACACACTCATTCACAAACTCGTATTCATTCACACACATACACGCCCTCATTCTCACACACACACGCACACACACGCACAAACGCAAGAACAGCAAATAACAACATATTTATATTACGCAGAATGGGAGAGACCCTTCTTTCTTTCTTTCTTTCTTTCTTTCTTCTTTCTTTGAATAGTTTTTTTTTTTCCTTAGAAAAAAGTAGAGCGTCTTTGTCTTTCTTCCTGGAAGCAAAGTGTCTTCAAAAATTGTTTCATTGTTTTGACTTAAGAGTAATACTTTCTTTCTTTTGTTCTTTTTAATTTATTCCTTTCTTAGATTTAGAGTTTCTTTCTTTCTTTCTTTCTTTAATTTTGCATATTTGTTTCTGCATTAGGAGTGGAGATTTTTTTTACTTGCCTTCTTGCTTATTATTATTATTTTGTTTTTTTTTTAGCAGTTGGAAGTTGCAACTATTCCTTTTGATTCTTTTTTTTGTTTTTTTTTGTTTTTTTTGTTATTTTTCATTTTCTTGACCTTTATGTCTGTTTGTGATGAAACGTGGCTTGATTCCGGAGTAAAACTACTGTAAGCTACTGTATAGTTTAAACCCTTTGTAAGTTCTTTAGGGTTTCTTTGGAGATTTCTAATGGGTTCTTTTTGTGACTCTTACTGAACAAAAAGAAAAAACTCAACCGTGGGGTTCTTTAAAGGGTCAAAAATCTTAACAGTGATGCTGAGCTGCTCAGACACTGATCTCATCTTTCACTCTCTCTCCTTCTCTCTCTTTCACAATCCTTCCATCCACCATGCCTACACTTTTCCACCCGTTTATTCAGCTGCTCATGTTGCTCCTTCCACCCATCTGTCTATATTTATCTCTTCTTTTCACACTTTCTTCCATCCCTTCCACACCTTTGTCTCCCTCTACCGAGTTCAGTGCTCTGCTCTCCCTCCCCTTATCCATCCCTCCACTCCTCCACCCCTACACCGCTTCCCCCCATTCTTTCTCGGCCTAATCTATTCCAGAAGCCTGGCTACCATGGAGAACACATAACAAGTGCACATACTTCGCAACAGAGCCAAAAGCAAAATAACACAGAGAGGGGAAAAAATGGGAGTGGAGGGGGACAGACAGGGAGGAGGGATAAAAAAAAAAGGAGAAAGTGTTTATTCAAAGTCAACGTTGCCTCCTTTGTTGTGGTAGGGACCTGTCTTATATTAGAAGCCTGAGCTCCCTTCAAAGTCTGGAAAGAGGGAAGATGAGCCAAGAGGAAGAGGGCAAGCGAGACAGAGGGAGAGAAACAGAAGGGGGAGACACTCCTATTTTGTCTGAAACCTCTCGACTTGGACACGTCTCAGTGAGAAATGACCGGAGAAAAATGAGTGTGCATACTTGAGACACGAGAGGTGAGACTGACTCCATTGAGAGAAAAGGTAAACTATGCAGCGAACATGGCTGCTATTTCTCTCTCTCTCTTTCTCTCTCACACGCACACACACACACACACACACACACACACATTTCATTCAAACATGTACAACAGTAGAGCTTTGGCTCAGCAACTCAGTAACAGATCAAAGACAGAAAAATAAAACAAATAAAAAATCTGATTCAGACATGACACATTAAGACTGAAATGTTGTGCTCTTTCTTTTATTCTTTATTTTCATTTCCTTCCTTCTTTCTTTCTTTCTTTCTTTCTTTCATTCTTTCTTTTCTTTCTGAATAGGCCAACTTCATTATTCCTCATTATTCCTCCAACTTCATTATTCCTGTTTTTTCTCAAGAGTAGAAATTTCCTTCTTTCTTTCTTTCTTTCCTTTGTTCTGTCTTTCTTTCTTTCTATCTTTCGTTCTTCCTTCTTTCTCTCTTTCCTTCTCAAGAGGGGGAGTTTTATTAATTTTTGTACTTTTTATCTTTCATATGAACTAAAAGAGGGCATCAATTTCTCTCTTGGGTCTCACAGTGTCTTAAAGTATGTCAAAGCTCTCAAACTGTCTCAGCTCTCATGGTGTCTAACAGTGTTTCACAACTCTCTTTGTGCCTCACAGATCTCGCAATGTGCCCAACAGTTCTCACAGACAGTGTTTCACAAAGACCCGTGTATTTCTCAGAGCTCTTTTGGTGTCAAATAACATGTAACAGTGTCTCACGTTGTCTCACAGCTCTCACGGTGTCTAGTAGTTCTCAAATCTCTCATGATTTTTCACTTCTTTCTCAGCTTTTCATAGTAGACCACAGCTCTTTGTGTCCCTGAGTGTCACATCTCTCACAGTGTCCCATGGCTTTCTCTGTGTCCCACCGCTCCTTCAATGTGTTCCAGTGTTCCAGAGCTTTCTAAGTGTCTTACAGTGTCCCATAGCTCCTTCAGTGACTCGCAGTGTCTCTCAGTGTCTCAGTGATCCGTTGCTTTCACAAAGCTTAAAAACTTGCTTAGTGTTCCAGTGATTTCTTACGGCTCACTCTGGGTCTCATGTTGTCTCACAGTTCTCTCAGGGTCTTGCAGCTCTCTCAATGTTTTGCAGCTGTCTCAATGTCTCACAAATTCTCAGCGTGTCACAATAGACCACCGCTCCCTGTGTGTCTATGTGTCTCACTGCTCTCTCAGTGTCCCACAGCTCTCATAATTTCTCACTGGTTCTCTCAGTGTCTCACATTGTCCTACACCACTCTCAGTGTCTCACGTTGTCCTAAAGCTTTCTCAGTGTCTCACGTTGTCCTAAAGCACTCTTAGTGTCTCACGTTGTCCCACAGCTCTCTCAGTGTCTCATGTTGTCCCACAACTCTCTCAGTGTCTCACGTTGTCCTAAAGCTCTCTCAGTGTCCCACGTTGTCCTATAGCTCTCTCAGTGTCTCACGTTGTCCTACAGCTCTCTTAGTGTCTCACGTTGTCCCACAGCTTACACAGCTTTCTCCTCCCCTTGATATATCTTTTCAAAACACCTTGTCTTTAGAGCATTACGTTTGTGCCGAGCAGGAATGTTATGACTTGGTAACTGTGCAGTTATCTGGAGTCTGCTTCCCTGAAATACTTCAGAGATTAGCGAGCAAGTTTTATGCTGAATCCTATAGAACGTTTACGCTGCAGTGAGGTCCAGGGGACAATCGACAAGACAACACGACCAGTGCGGAAATGTGGCATGGAGCATTTAGGCCTTTCAGTGCTGGCAAGCGAACTAGAGCTCCATTAATGTGCACTTTTCTCTCTCTCTCTCTCTCTCTCTCTCTCTTTCTCCCCTTCTCTTTGACACACACACACACACACTACTCTGGATGTGGGGTACAAGGGAAGGTTACACTGCCTGTCTGCGGTTCTGCAGAATTCAGAGAAGGCCGAAAGACAGAATTGCCAAAGTCCCAGACAAATGTTCATTTTGGAATTGCTCTTTGCTTACATACCTCCCTCACACTCTCTTTCCTATTTTGCCATTATTTTAATAGAGTTTCACCTTTCTCACTCCCTTACTGCAAAAAACTGCTTTCAAGATGTGTTTAAAAAGAGAAGGAAAGTAACTCATAGAGATAATCAGACTTAATCTCTGTCTCTGTTAGCCTTAATCTCATGCACAAAAACACCTTCCTAATAGGGTTTCTCAGAGTTTAGTACACTGCTTTCTTTATTTATTTCCTTCTTTCTTTGTAAGGCATGAATCAACTAATTTTTCTTTCACACACACACTTCATTCAAACATGCACAACTGTACAGCTTTGGCACAGCAGCTCAGTTACAGATCAAAGGAAGAAAAATAAAACAAATAAAAATTCAGACATGACACATTACGACTGAAATGTGCTCTTTCTTTTATTCTTTTTTTTTTTCAGGAGAGAGAGTTTCGTCATTTCTTTCAACCTTATTCTTTCTTGCTTTCATTCTTTCTTTCATTCCTCCTTTTTATGATACATTGTCTTTCTTTCTTCCTTACTTTTTTGGGGGTAAAACACAGGGTGTCTCAGTGTATTTTTACTTACTTGTTCTTTCTTTCTTTCTTTCTTTCTCATATTTATTTATTTCTTCTAAGTAAGCAGTTTCTTGATTTTTTTTTCTTCCTACTGTTCTTTCTTTCTTTCCTTCTTTCGTTCTTTATCATTTAAAACATGTATTGTCCTAATATTTCTTTCTTTCTTTCCTTTTTTGTTCCTTTTTTTTTTCCATTTTTAGGACACAGGGTGTCTAGCTTTTTTATTTCTTAGTTTTTTAGGACATTTCTTGTTTTAATGGACATGGACTGTCTTTTTTTTTATCCTTCCTTCCTTCTTCCTTTGTTTCTTTTTTCACTTTATTTCCTTCTTTCTTTAAGCAAGCTGTTTCATGATTTCTTTCTTCCTTCCTTCCTTCATTTCATTTTTTCTTACTTTATTAATTTAAGACATAAAATCTCTACATATTTCTTCCTTTTTCCTCTTTTTTCTTTCTTTCTTTCTTTTTTGTGTTAAACACAGAGTTTTAAAGTATGCTTTATCTTCTTTTTTCTTCTTTTTTTGTTTATTAGTTTGTTTCTTCCATTCTTTCTTTCTTTCCTTTTTTTGTTTCTTTTTTTTCCTTAATTTTTTAGGACACATGGTGTCTATCTTTTTTCTTTCTTTATTATTTTTTTTTATTTAGGATTTTTGTTTTAATTGACATGGATTTTGTTTTTTTGTTTTTTCCTTTTTATTTTTTAAATCTTTCCTTCTTTCTTCTTTTTTTTTTTTTTTGCATGAACACGTGTCTTAATATATTTTTATTTTCCTATGACATTTTTTTTTTATCTCTTTCTTTCTTTCTGTAAGTGTTTAAACAGAGTAATTCTCAGAGAACATGATGTTTAGTCTCCTCCTCTGTTACATTTGGTTTTCCTGGTAGACTTCTGTACATTGTCGGAGCTGCACTCTGCTCTGATGATGATGATGATGATGACGGTGTTCCCGGTATACCGTATCGCCCCTGTCAGGGCACGCGCCCCGCCCCTCATGCCTCACCCGGCCGTGCGCGCGCCCCGCCCCGCCCCTAATCCCCCCTTCCACTTCCATCCAGTGCAGGTTGTCAGGTCGCATCTCCCGCGCTGCTCCGCGCAGATCCGAGCTCGCGGCGTGTTTTCGGGTCTCCGTGTCATGAAGACGGCGGCGCTCTGCACCGGATCGATGCGCCTCGAGGCTCCGTTTCTGGAAACGATCAGCTTTTGGAGCGACCGCGGCGATGCGCTCCGTCCTCCCTCCACTCCTCCTCGGGTAGGTTCAGCTTCTCACTCAGCATGTGGAACTGTGTGTTCATGCTCTTAACCGGGGGGGGGAAGAGCTGCGGGATCTGATCTGATCTGATCTGGAGCGTGGGAATGTGGCAGGTGGGTGGCACGAGCTGGCACAGGGGCAAAACGCACGGACTCTCCGCATGCTATTTGGTAACTTTTTTTTTTTTTTATGAATGAAAAGTCATTAGAGTTTTGTGAACATGTCTAAAAAACTTTGGTTGGACGAGAAAGAAGCGAGTGTGCCAGCTTAGGGTTTGGAAAATCTCCCTGGTTTTGCGCGCTCAAGGTTGGAGGCTTTGGGTAGAACTACATGTGTTTCACATTCACATCGAACATTAAGAGCCAGCAGTTCCTAATATCCTAATACACCCAATTAGTGTGTGTGTGTGTGTGTGTGTGTTTAATGTACTCATATAACAGCTGAGATCATAGACCAAACACATGCATTTCTGGAAAAACAAAAATTCTAAGAAACTGATAATGTGTGAAAAGGCTTCTCTCATAAACGTGAAACTAATCTGCCAAAAATATTGCCTGAAAAAAAGGTAATGTTTTTTGAAATATTTTTAAGCTTGCTTCTTTTTTTTTTTAGTGAATGTAGTCTCTTTTTTTTTTTTTACTGGAATAATAATGTAATGGCATGTGGGACTGACTTAATATCTTAATATTCCAGATGTCTAGCTGAAATTAGAAATTACATTTCTAGTACTAAAAACAGGAAAATGTATATATAATCTTGCCAGAATTAATCCTTGTGAACAATCCCTGTGATTTGATGCGTAGCATAGAGCTTTCAACAGGGTCAGGGGTGACTAGATTGTTAAAGCATTGGACTATGGTTCAGGAGATCCCAGGATCAAACCTCAGCACCACCAACCTGCCCCTGTTGGGCCCCTGAGCTGCTCAGATGTACAGTGAGATATAAGTTGCTCTAGATAAGGTTGTCTGCTGAATGTTGCAATGTTTAACGGGATAAGATTTTTTTTTTAAATAATTGGAGAGGTTTGTATTGCAAAACAATATAAGGAATAAATCATAAAATTATTCATGTAAGTCAAGATAATTGGTCAGCAGGTTTAATCAGGAAATAACCTTAACCTCAGTTAAAAGTTTAATATCTGATCTGTTTGTGTTTCCATCTCTTTCTTCAGATGTGTTCAGATTGCATTGTTGCTGTGTAGCTTTCTGCAGGTAAAATTGGAATCACACACATACACACACACAAAGTGTACTGATATGTCATGGGTTGAGATATGAATCGGTATTTTCTAGGTGCTAGCGGCGGAGAATGTCGATTTCGGAGAGCACATCGAGACTCAGACAGGCGCGAGAGACCGTCTGAGCAGAAAGCATCACCGTGTGTACCAGCTGTACAGCAGGACCAGCGGAAAACACGTGCAGGTGCTGGGAAGGAAAATCGTCGCCAATGGAGAAGATGGGGATAAAAATTGTAAGAGTGTTTGCGTTATGTTATGTGCACAAGTCGATGGAATAATATAAACATGGTCAGGTGCTGCACATAAACCGGGGAAAGATGGAGTGAATTTTTGGAAAAGACATGAGGTTGATAAAGAGGAGCAGTCGAGGATGTCGGTGCCCTTCATCGACCCGTTTATGGATTTCCTTTTGCCCTGTTTTGTCTTACCTGCTCTAAACGCAAGGGCAAAGCCTGTCAGACAAACAAGAGGGAGAAATGTAGGTGGGGGGGGGGGGCAGGGGGTTTGATCTTAACTGACCTTGATGTCATCCAAGGACAATGCGTGCAATCAAATGCATCTAGAGCGCAGTTTAAACTCAGCAGAAAAGCTCGAAGAGGATTAAAGTCTTATCAGTCAGCCGAATCGAACGAAAGCAGAGAGAGAGAACGGAGGCAGTATTGGCCAGTGAGGATTGAACTTGTCAAAATGGCAGGACACTCTTTTTTAATGTTGATTAGCTGAGAAGATTAATGCCTGCTGCGATAAATAGTTGTAGATAGGGAGTTGCCCGTGTTTTGGCCTAGAACAAGAAAAATTCTCTGGCAATATTTTCTCTGGCTGAGCTTACAAAAAAAAAAGAAAAAAAAAAGGCAATTCGAGCACATCCTTGGCCTGTCTATATTCCTGTCTGTCTGTATGTTTGTCTCTTCACAAGCCCAGCTCGTGGTGGAGGCCGACACCTTCGGGAGTCAGGTGCGAATTCGGGGCAAAGAGAACAACTTCTACTTGTGCATGAACCGCAAGGGGAAACTGGTGGGCAGGGTGAGTTCATTGAGATGATACAACACGCAACAATCGTCAGGTCTAGATTGTAATGGGTCAGAACATAGTGCAGGTTTATGTACATTAATGCTCTCACTTGAGTATGTTGTCGTTTCTATAGTTACCGCTCATTCACAGGGAATTGTATGGCAGGTGACCCTCATAAACATGTAAAAAATCATACATAATCTTTGAAATGTTGAAGTTTTCTGTAAGAAAGATGTTTATTTAACATTTATGCCAGGAGCCACCAGTCATGAAGTTTTCTGAAATCGTCATGATGAGGTTTATATGACAGTTTATAGCTGCTGTAGTGTAAGTGAGAACAGGAACTTGTTTCTTAGATGATCAGCAACTTTAAATGTAAACAGAACGTAAAATGTAATAAAACTTGTGCAGCACACTCTGCCATTACTGATTATTTTCCTATAACAACATGACTTACGGTTCAGACCAGCTGCATTAAGGTATTGGTATCAAATTCTATTCCCCAGATAAAATATAAATGTATTCCATCTTGTTTTCTTTACAGAAAGCCAACAGTGCAAACGCTGAGTGTGTTTTCATTGAGATGGTTCTGGAGAACAACTACACAGCCTGGATGTCGGCACGTTACTCCGGCTGGTACATCGGCTTCACCAAAAAGGGCCGACCTCGCAGGGGGCCGCAGACCCTCCCGAACCAGCAGGAAGTGCACTTCATGAAGCGCTTTCCGCTTGGCGAGCAGCCGAACCTGCAGCACAGCAGCTTCACCACCGTCAGCAAGAGGAACAGGAGGACGCAGGAGACCAGCGCTAGTCCTGACACACGCATGTCGTAACACGCGTTCAAAACGTCACTCACTTCCACATGCTGACTTGGAGAACGCTTGGACAGGAGTCAGACGTACTGAACCGGCCAGGTGTAGGTCACTTCGCTTCCAGATGGAGGTCAAATGCAAATGCTGCGTAATCAAAGATGGCTGGGCGTGCATCCAGGAAATGAACTCGGAGACTCCTGACTCGTGACAAGGGCACATACCGCACCGCAAGCCGAAAGAACAGCGTCTCCGGCATCCGCTGCTGTTAGTGAGTCTACCCAGACAGTGAGGTTCATGGACATAGAAACTCTGTGGAGGGATTGCGACATCAGTGTACATTATTCTAATTACATAACCCTTGAGGTTAAAATAATCCTGCTTGAAATGGTAATCAATAGGACAAATGCATAGGCATGAGAAATAAAACGAGCGGCCAGATGTAGCTCATATAGTGAATTATAGAACAAAGAATCATAGCAAAGCCTGATAGAAAAATCATGTTTCAAGAGCGGCATGTAGGAATGAGCTCTTATAGACATCCTGGAGTATACACGCTTATGTCTAGCACCTTATGGCAAGGGTTCTCCAGGTTTCAGCTCGGAGCATAATCCGATCACTATTCAATTGTGTTGAAATGTGTATGATAATATTTGGCCTATTTATTGCAGATGTGAAGTATTTTATTCGCTAACAAAAAGCATTTGGCTCAACTTAACAGTTTTTGAGTAATGACGAAAACTCGAATATAAACCGAGTTACTTATAAGGGGTTTCCAGAATTGTAACAACAACCCTGTGGATATCCTTCAGAAACCCCTAGGATTGTCTAGAACTTACTTTGAGAACCTCGCTTTGAGGATTCTTCTAAGGGAACTTTTAAATGTTCCAAGACAAACCCAATGACCCAATGGTTTCCCTTCAAGAAAAGCTTTTAAATACAATCTAGAGAACCCTTGGAGATCCTTTGGAGTGCGCTTAGTATTGTACGTTAGATTATGGTACTAAAATTAGTACGCTTTAACCACGCGAGGTGGAAAATCATGTAGCAAATTCAGTTACGAAGTTTGGCTGTATTCTGTTAATCATTTATTGACTTTGTTGGTCTATAAGTCAATGTTGAAATGACATTCAGAAGTTTTAGTCTCATGATGTGTTGCTAAAGTGATGGACATGGAGCTAATGAGACTTAACCATGACTTGACTTGAGTCTCAGTGTGGACTTGAAATGACGAGACTCAACGTTCGACTCTCCAACTTGCCTGTTGTTAGTAATCAGAGCTTTATCCACATATAATCCGCTGCTTAGGGAACCCTGAGCCACCAGGGGGCCCTGTTAAAAAGTTATATGTTTTTTTTTTTCTTCCTAATATCGTTTGGTGATAAATAAAATACAGCGGTTCAGGCTTTGGCAGGGGGCGCCCTTGCGGTCTACGACTAGAGAGGTATTATTATTTTGAGCCCAAAGGTTCCAAAACATCTCTGTTAGTAATTGTTCCTTCGGCATTAAATAACGCCAGTCCAAGTGCGCTCCCACAGCTGACTGCAATTCATTAAAAAAAAAACAAAAAAACAAGAGTTCTACTGAACAAAATTAAATCATCAGAGGTGGCAACGTACCCCCGCTGCCGCAACATTTGGGATTTGACATTTACATTCAGTCGTTTGCCAGATGCTCTTCTCCGAAGCAAGTTACAAAACAACAACAAAAGCACAGCATTACTCAAGAATTAGAGACAAATGCTGGGCTGTAGAGTGTTAGAGCAGTTTCTCTGAAGGTAGTGACAAAAAAAGTGTGTGTTGGGGAGGGGCAAATCTAAATCTGTAATTAAAAATCCAAATTAAAAGCAATGGGACAACCAGGTCAACAAAAGTGCAGAAAAAATTTATCCTAGATATATATAGCAGCTTATGGACGTGAGGATAAGATTAAAGCTTAGTCTCGACTTGGGCTCGTTCTCCAAACCTCAGAATCATCGACCCCTAAACTATCCACTTTTTTTTTTTTGTTGTTGTTGTTGTTGTTCTCAGCTCACGCAACCTGAACCAAGCAAGAAAAAGAAAAAGTTTTGTCCTATATTAGAGGGATTATATTGGGAAACTTTGCCCATTTTTTAAGTCATGTGACTCCGACAGTATGGAAATGTCGACAGTTTCCATCGGCCAGAGTTGGCTGGTTAAGGTCAGACCCAGAACTGCAGTGTGGTACCTAAGACGAACTCAATCTACACTAACGGTCACTAGTATTTCATGGATTTCTTTTGTTAATTCACCTTGAAATAAGCGCAAGGGCATAAGGGTGGACGATGATATGTTATACTAGGAATCAGTGTGATTTTATTAACTATATTGACATTTCCTACGGATATGTAAGGATAAATGTATCACGATGTTATAGAGAAATAATTAATGATGGGGTGATGTGGTGATAAAGCAGACTTTCAGTGAGCAATGAAAGTTGTTTTTTTTTCAACAGAATCCAATCAGAATAATATACCTTGATGTAATTAATATTGCAATAACGATATCATATCAAATCATGTCGTATAGTCCACCCTAGTGCAGAGTACCCTTGCGTCTGTTTCACATATTCGAGCATGTACGAGTTAATAAAGCTGACACGGGTACCACCCTGTATCGACATGTTCAATGTACAGTATAAAAGTCAATGTACAGTTCATTGTTTTTGTGTTCTTTTTTTTGTCCCGTTGTTACTGGGGCTAAAACTGAAAGATGGAATATTTTGATACAGGATCCTATTAAAAAAATATTTATTTTCTTGATCTAGTAACTGTCCTATCATTCGACACTTTGTATTCAGAATTTTGTCCTTCCAAAGATGCTCCAGATGTCATAGTGCGTATCTGCTTCCTTTCGTCTAACACAAAAACCACTGCAGCTTTCCAGCAAATTTCTTTTTCTCAAAATAGGATAAAAATAGCATTTTCTCTCATTCTCAAATAAGCTATGCTGTTTGAATTTTTTATTTTTTTTCCAAAGCACCTGGAGATAACATTAGCAATAAATCTATTTCAGATTTCCTTATCACGGCGTACCGTTCCACCCCTAATTCAGACATTCCTAAGATTCTCTCCATCATATCAAATGCACTCATCGTATTTATCTGTTCATGATGAGGATTTTTATCAGCATGGATTATAAACTCTGCTATGTTTTCCTTTCATCATCTTTCTAAATATAAAATGAGCAGAGATAACGCATGAAAAAAAAAAAAGCCGACTTAAAGGACACCGTCTTTACTCTCAAATCAACAGCAATAATTTCAATAATCTGAACTATTTGCTGGAGCTCTTCATTTTCCCACAGTCAGGCCACAAGTTAGACTTCTCAGTTTCTGTCAGCTCACAAGACTAAGGGTCACAGGTCAAAGTTCACCCAAATGTGTGAAAGAAAGTAATGGCTACCAGATGCAAATGAGTTGCGTCCCTTACAAATTGTTATTAAGCCCAAACCTTTTCCTATTATCATACAGAGTGCACATCACACACACACAGGTCTAAGATCATCTGTATACACTTCTACATACAGAAAGTGACAGACATGCACAGTTTTGAGACTGTAGTATATTACTTGTTACACATTACAACATTACGTTCAAGTCAAACTGGGACTTTCTGGTGGACGAAGGTGTAAAAGCAATGGACATTTACAGAAGCCTTCAAGCACAGTACAGTGATGAGACTCTTAATTAGCCTCAGGAAAACATTTGAACGGTGCAAACATTTTAAATAAAAACCGTATACGTCCATGAATGATGATCCTGGACGTGGTGGCTCGGAGCCAATTGCAGGTGTTCACGTGACCATTCAGTGAGTGGAACGCCTGATCCTTGAAAATCGCCATCACCAATTGCGGAAGAGACACATCTTTCAGTGTGAAGTGTACACACACTCATTCACCAACACCACTGGAAATTAGTGCCTCATCCCCTGTACAGGACCAGACCTCGCTCCAAGTCATTCGGGAGATTAAAGGAGTTCCTGGGAGGCTGGTGTCTCAGACAAGGCAGTCCAATCATGGCTCCGGCGTACTGAGAAAACATTTTACCTTGGTGTCGTCCAAGCGCTAGTGAAACACTGGGATACGTGCATTAGTGTATCAGGGGATTATATAGAGAAATAAAGAGCAGGAGTTTTTACTCTCAAAACGGTTGTCTGTTATTCTGTACAATTAAAAGCATTGACATGAACACCTCGCACTATTGTTGTTTTCTCTATGAATTGCTTCATTTCATGATTTCTTTTGCTCACACATTATACACGCAGTTCTATCAATATTACAAACTGGAATAAAACTCCATCGCAATAATTCCTGCACACCCTACTCTTCGGATCAACCGAGGCCTGAAGCCCTGACTCTCAACACCACACACACTCACATACAGTACAGACCAACCAAGCGACCAACACGGACTGACAACATCCTTTAATTGAACAGATTTATCATTCCCACAGCATCCAAAGGGGGATTAAAGGAAGAGTGCTGGATTTGAACTGGCAACCTCAGTGACGAAAGACACTTTCCCTACAACGCCAAGATCCTCATATTCAGCCTTTCAGGTTTCAGGTTTTAAGAGGGTTTATCCAGAATACTGATGCGCAACAACTTCATTTCATAAGTCAAGCTATTGATTATACATGTGTGAGGTAAAGATGAGGATAAACATCTAGAAATAATCCACAGTCCCCCGAGAGAGGTGTTGGCTCAGTGGTGCTGACGTGCTGATGTGAAGGAACACAGGAGTGGAACTTTTACCCATGGAACACTTTTTTTTTTATTTTATTTTGGACGCGTAGAGCATATAAACACAAAGTTTCTACTAAATTCTAGAAGACTAGAGATCACCTTTTATGAAAACACTGATTCCTGAGGACGGAGTCACGCTGAATTCATGAGTCAGTCCACGAGACCTCGTGCGTCCTGCGTCCCGAACGTATTCAGTGACGTGGCGTTGCTGCAGAGTGAAACTGCTTTTGTTTGGTCTGAGAAATAGGAAAAGCATCAGTTTTTTCCCTAAACAAATAGAAGCAAAGATAAACCATAGACTTTAGCACCGTTAAAATCGTTAGTGTTTCTACAACAGCTTGAAGAACAGGCTTATAACACAAATTAATCATTATTTTGATAAAAAAAATTAACGGTTTGTTGAAAGAAATCAAATGCAGGAGGAAGTTTCACTTTTACTTCCAATGCTTTCTTTTCAGTGAGTATTTAAACTCATGCAAAGTTAAATACTTTGCACGACAACAAAGCCCTTTTCCTTCTTTTTTTAAAGCAACTAAAGAGGCACAATAGAAGCATCCGTTGTTAATGAACTCATTAATTGAGAAGGTATTTAATTTTTTTACATTACAAGAATAGCTTAAAACCTCAGGTTTGATTGTGCACAAGCCTTACCGACCCCTCAGGCCCCGCCTTTGTATCGATTATTTTTATAAACAGTGATCAAGATGAACCTGTGCAACGTATTGCAAATCAGTACAACTCACCTTACAGTCACTTTACAGTCCGGTCCCATATTCATTTACGATTACAGAATTTTTAAAGTAGGAAAAAAAAAAAATACTGACTGTAGCTTTATTGGAGTAAGAAAAAAAGGAAAAAAAAAAGATCAGACAAGTTCTTGTACAGGTGTACAAAAACAGATTTCCAAGACAGAGATTAGCCGTAAAAAAAAAAGCAGAAATCTCAAAAGTGTGTGCGTAAGGGTCAGTTTTCACACTACATTCCTGTCATATCGGGCAGCATCGTTCTGTCTGCGGTCTTGATTTTGATCCTTCCTTTGAAACACAGATTCTCTCTCTCGCTCTCTCTCAGACAGACACCTCACGATCTTACACTGTTCAACACAACCCACATTCAGGTCCGGTCAAGGGGACAAGCGATGACGAAGTGAGGACCAAATGATGAAAACTCTTCATGGTACATAATCGTGAACATAAACACAAATCATTCATAACTGTTTCAAAGTGAAAAAGTGTTTAAAAACAGGTGATTTTTTTTTTTGTCCTTTCTCCAATCCAGTTACAGTGATTATTGTGATTTCAATAAAGAGTAGTCGAAGCCTAAACTCATTTTCTGGAAATGTTAAAAATAAATGTTTAATAGAGTAGGTTTAAATGTCAGAAATATTAATAAACAAACAAAAATATTATTCTTTATTATTCTGATTTCTATAAAAAAAAATAAAAAAAAAAGTAGAAGTGTTGAATGTTGGGAGGGAACGTAAAAATATTGTCTAAAAATAAATAAAAAAGCCCTAGTGGAAGAGTTGGGGATTGCAATTCAAACTGATTTCATTTAAACCTTACTTTACCAAAACTCCTGTTCGCATCACTCACACATGCAAATAGACCCTCACCCAACTCTCACACACAAAAACTGCAAACACTGCCCGTTAGTTAACACTCCTTCACAGTCAAGTACTTTATTCTTATTAATAATAATGCTTTTTTTCCTTTAAAAAATCTTTTCAATATACAACACCATTTTAGACAAGACATTTCTGTTTACAACTAAACTGCGATCACTTAGGGGTCATTCGGAACCTAGACAAGCAGACAGCGAAAGAGACCAAGACGGAGAGAGAGAGAGAGAGAGAGAGAGAGAGAGCTAGAGCTAGCAAAGAACGTGGAAGGGAACGGAGCGACAGACTGGAGAGGAATCTGAAAAGAAGGAAACTACAGGTATTAGTACATCACCACAAAAAAAAAAAGGCGAAACAAAGTTGATCTCCCAAGTTAAAAAAAGAGGGGAAAAAAATAATAATAAAAAACAGGAAAAAAAATATACAATAACCAATAAAGACAGAAACAGGGCTTGACCGTCTTCAACAGTCCCATTGTTCATTCATGCAAACACAGTCCTCATGGAAGGAAGAGTCACTTCCATGTTTTTCTTTTTTTTTTTTTCCACCAACAGAATGAGAAATAAAAATATCAACAGATAAATAGTCCTTGGGCCCGGAGGCGGGGCTAGGGCTGGATGTCAGGCTGGATGAGTTCGTCCTCGGCAGCGTCCCCCTCTCTCCATCGTCCTCCTACACAGCGGAGAGGGAGCTTGGGGCGCGTTTGTGCATGTGTGTGTATCTGTGTTTGTGTTTGAGAAAGAGTGAGATAGTGTGTGCACGTGTGTCGTCAAGAGGGGATCAGAATGTAACGAAAAAAGAAGGGAGAAGAGTAAGAGAGAGAGAGGGAGAGAGAGAGAGAGGGGAGGACAGGGGTGGTGCTCCTCGACCTCTAATCCTGGCACACTTAACCACAGAGACTCGGTCATCAGGACAGTCCCTGCGCACACACTCACACACTCTGCACGCTTCCAGGGCCACCCTGTTTAAAAGAAAAAAAAGAAAAAAAAACACATGTTAAGTGTAATGCAGTAGAACAGAAGACTATTCATCTCTATTAGTATTAGACGTCCGAGGCTTCTTTCACCTGCTATCTGGATATGTACGTATACGTGCGCGATGGCGACCGCCCTTCCATTTGTCCGTTAGTCGAGACGTTCAAGAAATCCCAGATGAGGATGGTGTCGTCATGGGAACTGCTGATGATCTGGAACTCGTCAAACTGCAGCCGGAACACGCGGCCCGAGTGCTCCTTCACACACACAAACACACACTTACTTTACCCGTCTTAGTTCAAGTAACTGTCTCTTTTCGCCACTTTCATGAGTTGTTCATCACTCAGTAGATGAGGACATAGACAGGTCAGGGGTGAGATGAAAAAAAATAAAAAAAAATAAAGACAGGACGAGTCTACGAGTGTATGAGTGTGTGTGTGTGTCTGTCCTAAGGTGACTCACCACCAGTGTTCGCAGACACAGAGTGCTAGCTGGCGCTCGAGGATCCAAGGCAGCCTGCAGGTCCCATACTTTAATTTTTCTGCAATTAAAAAAAAAAAAGATCTTGTAATAAGACTTGTTTATATGTCCTTGCTTGCGCAACACTCAAAGACATTTCATTTCCATGGAAACACAAATAATAACGAGTCAGCAACTCGGCCTACGGTTCGGCCTGGATCTCTTTAAAAACAGGAAATACTTTGAATGTTCAATATTGTCTTGATGTAATATAAATTAGATTGAGACTACTTTGGACAAGTGTCTTGAAGACAATTTCATATTCATGCTAAATATCTCATGCGTCAAAACGTATAACCAGATAAAACCTACGCACGTCTTCCCCTCGACATCTCGTCAATCTGCCCAGCCTCACGTCAGACATTCGCGCCTGCAGCTCCGACCCTAACGGCGCTAACCGCTCCCAGATCGTTACGCTCTATTCTCGCTGCGTTTCGCTTTAAATCATATTCGTCTCAATATCGCTGCCAGCTGTTGCCCCCGTTTGTCTCTTGTAATGTGTTAGCAGTTTACCTGAGCTTCACCACAGGCATGTCAAACGCGTCTTGAGCAATTTGACGCCGAATAAACTCGAACTCGACTTGAACACACGGCTTAAATCACATCCAGGTCTTCGGTGATGTCTCGCAGATGTGCCGATGCGCTTCACGAAAATCCGCACGAGTCGCCGTCACGTGTAAACCGGAGCTGGGAGTCAGAGCCAGACTGTCGATTCGGACGCCGTCTGATTCGTCTCAAGCGGATGTATTTGTTACAGGTTTTGACGCATTAAGAGTATTCAATAAACGTTGAACCGCTGCGCAACTTGTGTTATTGAGAGTTTAAATGTCTTGTACTTTTTTTCCTGCCAACCCGTCGTTCCACACTTCAATCCAGTAGGTGGCGGTGATGATCATCATATGATCAAAAGAAGAAACAACACACTCACAAAAGAAGCATCTTGCAAGAACTTTGATGGAACTTGCAAGACCAGATATGTTCAAGAAATCCATCTATTTTATAATGTTTAGTAATGTTTTGCTTAAATCTGAATCAATTTTGAATTGGAAAAAAAAAAGTAATGATACAATTGCGTGACTCATTTAAATCACACAGCTCTAGAATAAACAAATGACAACTCAGAGGAGCTGAACGATTCAACTTTTTTGACGCAGCAATCTTAGAGAACGGGACTCGTGATTTTCCACAAAGCTTTTTAATAACATTCCAACGTGATGCAGTTTGCTAAATACTGATTATTCGTACTATTCTTACAAAAACGCTGCTTAAGGATGAAATTAACGAGTCTGAGGAAGTTTATATGAATTTCTGCACTTTTGATGGAAATTAATTGTTGGCGATACACGATACACGAAATATTAACACATTAACACTCAATTATCAATTAGATACCAGTAAACCCCCTGAAAAGCCAACGAGGCAAAAATTGCTGAAAAACTTTCAATAAAGACACCAGAACATCCAGTGCACCTGCTGCAAAGACATGGCCTCGAATGTCCCCAGACCCCAAAATGATTAACAGAGACGGGACGCACCAAGGTTCAACCGATACGATATCACGATACCTGGTTGCTGATTCGATCTGTATTTCGAGTATTTTATAATCATTCCTATTCAATATACAGGAAGAACACGACTTATGAACGATTTCCATTCCAGGAGCACGTTCATAAGTCGGATCTGTTCGTAAGTCCGACAAAGTGAGTCTCATATATACGCCTTTGACATGAATATACAACGTAAAGCACACCAATCCACTTGACTAAATCGGTCATTTTATTTTTAAAAATAATCTCTACTGGTTAAGCACCCAGTCCAATCCATAAAGGCCCCGCCCCTCAACCCACAGCACACAAAGGATCAACTGGCCACATGTCCTGGTGCCAGACACATCTCCAGATGCCCTGCTGAGCCATGTCCTGAGGGACCAGGAGTCACCTAGCTGGCACAACGAGGAACCTAGACAACACCTTGCTTAATGTTTTGCGCTGTAATGTTAGTCCTGGTCCTCACTTTTTGTTTTGTTTTTTTAGCTTTTTATTGATTTCCAACTCACCTTCTTGTTAAATAACGTTAATGATGTTAAAATTAAAGTGATGATAAAATTTGTTCCCTGGACGATTCTTACCCGTCGTAGGCGCCACTGACGATCCTCTTGTTGTCGAAGCGGATGCAGCGCACCAGCTCCTCGTGTCCTTCCAAAACCCGCAAACAGGCACCACACTCGATATCCCATAGCCTGAGGACAAAACCAGAGAGATGGACGAATATTAAATTCTCTCCTGGGCGAGCACAGCCAGTGCTTTTCAACAGAACATGATTGCATTACGCACAGAGAGACGGACAGCCAGATTGAACACTGAACATAAACCATTTATTACTGATAAACACATTTTCCATCACACACACACACCTGATGGTGTTGTCCGAGGAGCCGCTAACCACGAGCCGGTCTCTGTACTGAAGGCAGGCGATTCCTCGCTTGTGTCCGTTCAGGGTGCGTACAAACTCACAAGTACTCGTGCTCCAAACCTGCAGAGACAACAAGTCGAACTTTGACCCCTTGCGTCATTGACCCGCTCTTAAAACAGTGACGAGACTCGGTCTTATACACTTGCGCCATGCTGGATCATGTGAAACATGAGCGTGTGTGCGAGCGCACACACACACACACACACTCCTGGACGGCCCTGCCTCATTATTTGTGGAATGTTTTCAGAGGATGGAAGCGCTGTGTTTTTTTTTCCCCTATGCAGGACGGTTTGGCGAGATTCCCAGGGCCGTGTGTTCCTGGAATCCCGACTGGCTGAAAAATCCAGAGTCTGGGAGACACGAGGGCAGGAGACGGGAAGCGATTCCAGCCGAGGTGAACCGATACACCGCAGTCTGGCAGAACTGAACTCTCGAGAGTCCCTGTGGACTCGGGATCATAAATTCAGCTGATGTACAGCGCCCTCTGCTGGAGGTGAAGCATATGACTACAAAAAAAAAATTAAGTTCTGCTGTCTGTGGTTATTTATGGATCGACAGCACAATTTATAGGTCTAAAATTTATTTGACCTGAACTGGTGCACTTAACTTGACTGAGATGAGAAGTTTTAATGTCTCAAGTAATAAAGAAATGGCTTTGGCACTGCGATTTGATTTTAAATATTGAATCTTTTTTTTTTTTATCGCTCTTCAATGTTTGTCTGGTAAAGTGGGCGTGGCCTCTGTATCAGTGTTAGAGAGGAAGGTGTGGCATCTCTGCCTGCCTTTTCCTAAAAAAAAGTGGGCGTGGCTACTACAATTTTCTTGCACATTACTGAAACAAATGACATTTCATAATGACGCTATTATGTTAACAATCTGACATATCAATAATAACAGCTGCTCGAGTTCCAGGTTAAGATGCCCATGTCGCTCACCTTAATGGTGCGGTCCCCAGAGGCAGAGACGATGTACTTGTCATCGAAGTCGACCACGTTGACGGCGGCCCTGTGACCCACGAGCACGCGGCGCAGGCTGATATCAGTAGGCGAGGCCATGTCCCACACGGCGATGGAGCGGTCCTTGGAGCAGGTCACCATCAGGCCGTTACAGAAGCGCAGGTGCAGCACGGCCTCGTTGTGGTGGATCAGAGTGTTCAGCACCTCTCCCGAGTTCACGTCCCACACCCTGTGGGGGGGTTAAAATGAGGGGGTAAATCTTGTACTAGGCGGGTCGGGCATTAAAGAGAACGACAGACAGACAGGAGATGAAGAAGGAAAACAAACCTGACGGTGGAGTCTGAGGAGCCGGTGACGATGACGCGCTCGTCGTACTGCAGACACAGAACTGACCCCGTGTGTCCTGTTAGAATCTTCAAACACTCCAAAGACTGCTTGTCCCAAATCTGAACACACACACGTACAGATTAATTACAAAATTCAGGTAGTACAGGTTCACATGTGCACCTACTCCACACCACACACTGTGTGTTTAAACCTAAAGATCAACACTCCCAATATCTAGCACTATCTCACTTACGAAAATAACTAAATAATAATAATCTCAGAACTGTTTTTCGGTCAGTTTTAAAGCTTCGTTTGTAAAGCCTTGCAAAAGTTTTCATACCCCCTTGGACTTTTCCACATTGTGTCACGTTACAACCACAAACGTAAACACATTTTAATGGGATTTCACGATAGACCAACACAAAGTGGCACGCACACACGCAGCCCGCTAAAAAGTTTGTACACCCCTTCTAACTCCATAGTGTTTCCTGATGTTTATTTCTTTCTACACTGTAAAACAATACTGAAGGCGTTTATCCAAAACACATAATAATCTCCTTTGAACAGTTGATATTGAGATGTATATCTGCTACTTCTGCTCTGTAAAGCTTCATAACGGCTCTAATCTGAGGTGTTGTTTGTTAATTGGTGATTTCTGAGGCTGGTGACTCTAAATGAACTTTTCCTCTGCAGCAGAGGTCAGTTTTGGTCTTGATTTCCTGGGAAGGTCTTCATGAGAGACAGTTTGGAGCTTGATGGGTTTTACAAACGCACTCGACACAATACTGTTCTTGTAGGAACTGTTCCAGAACAGCCGAACTTCATGTCTTAAAATTACAACTGATTGTTGTTGTTGTTGCATAATTACCTAATGTGTGATTGCATAGTTTTGAAATCCTCAGTATTGTAGAATGTAGGAAATAAATCACTAAACAAAAACAAAGAAATCTGATCACAAACTTTTGAGCAGTAGTGTAATTGTGAAGTGGAAGGAAAACAATATATATATATTTTTTTTAACAAATAAATATTTTAAAAGATGTGCCGTACATTTCTATTTGTCCCCCATCAGTCACATAAATCCCCCCCCAAAAAATAAATTTGCGTTTGGGGTTGTAACATGACAAAATGTGGAAAAAAAGTTGAAGGTGTTTGAAAACTTTTGCACAACGCTTTACCTTCCATCTCCCTACAGGTGATTTTCACTTGTTCATTTGTTTCTCATCTTGTTTTTCATGAATAGATTCTGTTATTAAAATTATTTAAACATTATTGTGCGTCATATTCAGTTTTCAACTAGGGGGGGAAAAAAAAAAAAAAAAAAAACTATGAATTTCTACTTGAGTCGGTCTCAGAGTTGAGTAAGTGACGCAAAATCAACACGACTGCACACGCTAAACTAAATTAACCTTCAAACTTTAATAAGTTAAGATGATGTTGAGGTGAGATAATAATCTAAAACACATTGTGTCCCGACACCAGTCCGCCCTGAGTCGAGCCCTTTCCCTAAACTCCGGGTCGTGTCACGTGCCTTGATGGAGTTGTCTCGGAGGCCGCTGATGATCTTGTCGTCGTCATACTGGAGGCAGTAGACGCCTTTACTGTTCTCAGACCTGCACTGGATCCTTTGAAGGTTGTGCCGTCCACAGCGCCAGTTTGCCTCAATGGTCTGGGAACAGGAATGAAGATCGTCACAGGTTATTAATGCAATTATTAGATTTAATGGTTTTATAATGGCGTCTTTCTGGAAGTTCAAACCAAATCTCTCATATTTCCCCTCATTAGCTTTTTGTTAAATTGAACGGTTTTTCCATGCTTAAGGCTGATTTTTACTTCTGCACTGAAAAATACACACACACCCACTATGTCGTGACACACACAAAAAAATAACAAGGGAAAAAAAAAAAGGCAAAATGGATAAACACAGCTCAGGACGTGATGACTATTTATTTCTGTTTTTACCCACTGCGCTGTCTAATGGATTCAATTAGGCTCTAATACTCAGCGAACAAATAAACAAATTAGTCATTTTCAAACATTTTCAGTTTTGAATCATATTTGCCTGATGAAAAACGCAATTAGGTTGAACAAGAAAAGCGTTGTGGTATTAGAAATCCAACTAATAAATAAATGAAAAGGAAAAGAAAATAATTATAACTCAATAAAAATTAAATAAAAATCAGCAGAATACTGTAACTAAAAACAAACTATAAATAAATACCATTATACTAATGCTTATTAATAAATGATTAAAAAGAAATAATACAGGATTTAAAAATGAACAAATAAATTAGATCAAATCAATGTATATTACTAAACAGTTACATAAATAAACCAAAATAAACAAATGAATAAATATTTAAATACGTACACACAGGAGTAGAAGGAAAAATAAATAAATAATAATTATTATTATCACAGTTGGATTCGTTTATTTATTTACCATTTAAATGTATGAATGGATAAATAAACTAAAACACAGTTGAATAAATAATTTTGTATTAAACAAAAATAAATAAATTTAAAGTTTCTACAAGCTTAAATGATTCTACAGGTACATTATTTAATAGTTTAACTGATTAACCAGCTACATTTGTATTAAAAAAACATTTATTAACTAATAAGAACTAACTGATAAGATTTTGTCTCTTGCGCATCATGACGGTATGATAAGTGGTCGTGTCCACCTCAGACACTTTTTGAAAAGACATTTCAGGATAATGTGCCTGCAAAACCTCCTAAAGGTACAGCTAACCTAAATTTCACACACACACACACACACACACACACACACCTTTATTTTTACACTTCTGCCACTAAAGCGAGGACACGTCCTCGTCTCGCACTCACCTCGATGTCCTGAATGATTTTGGGGTAAAGAGATCGGTAGTAAGAGTTCGGCGGGACTTCTGTAGTGCGGTTCTTGAATAGGTACTTCTCCCTGCGAGACAGAAACACATGCGCGGTTTCAGTAAACCGTCCTCCGCGGAGAGACAAAAGACGCCAACACCCCACGTCAGCGCGCTGGCATTTCGAGTGAAACTGTGGCCGAAAGTGAAAAACCACATCAGAGGGAAGCACTTTGGTGGAAATAAACAAACAACGAGCTGCAGATCAGAACGCAGCGTTCTCAGAAGAAGAAAAAAAAAAACGCCTCCAGAAATACGCAGTTTCTGAAATGCGTAAGATTTATTAGAATTTTTTTTTTTTTAAAGCAGGATAGAAAACGATAAATTTATGATATTTTTAGTGTAATAAACGGAATCCTTTAATCTTTGATGCATTTAAAAACAGCCATGTTTCTTATATTTTTTATTTATTCAATATGTAAGAAGACCATATGTGAAAAAGTGTATATTCCTTTATTCTACACTTTTTTAAAATAAAAAAAATAATAAAATAATATATATATATATAAATAAAAATATTCTTTTTCTTTCTTTTTTTTTGCGCCATGCCAGCTTCTATGGCTATATTCATGGCGAGAAGTATTTTGTTATTCAAGAGCTAGATAAGATGTTTA
>JAQMYL010000009.1:1838444-1874911 GCA_030014365.1 Clarias pachynema
CCCTTCATTTCTTTGTAAGTGGGCAAACTTAGAAAATCTGCAGGGGATCAAATACTTATTTCCCCCACTGTATATATGTATAGCTAAATTGCCGCAACTCTTCGCTCTTCATTTCCCCAAACACACTAACGTACGTTGAACTCTACGCATGCAACAATTAAAGATTCCTCACACAATCCGTTACCTCCTCCTTTACCCTAATTTGAACTGAATCTGTAAATGTGTTGAGTGAACGAGGGACGAGTGTCAGCGTGCCGTCTCACCACTGGTGTCTCTCGGACAGGCCTTTCCAGAGCGGGTCGGTCCGCACCATGCGCTCGATCAGCTTCTTCCACAGCATGCCCTCGGAAATGACGCGCTGCCACTCCTTACACACCAGCTCGGCCGAACACAGCGAGCGCGCGTCCAGGAACGACAGGATGTTCTCCGCTATGTGGTCCAGACCCTGAGCTGAATCACACACACACACACAGCAGTCAAAATCATGAGTATTCACACAATCGTCCACGAGTAACATCCCGTCTCAGATCGTACGCACGCGTGTGTTACTCTTGTGTACTAACACTACCCGTTACAGTCAGGTTCTTAAGATGAAAGAAAAAAATAAATAAATAAATAAATAATAAAAAGTTTTGAGTTTAGTCACCCTCACTGACACCAGTAACAGCAATAAGATAAGTGAAATTCAAACCTGAGACAGGCCTAAAACCTACACATCTGTAAACACCTGGCCAAAAATCTATATATATCTGTATACAAGGAGCATCACATGCCCGTGTGTGTGTGTGTGTGTGTGTGTGTGTGTGTGTGTGTGTGTGTGTGTGTTGTATACCCGGCAGCGCTGTGATGAAGTCCCTCTGCAGCATGGGTTTGAGGTAGGAGTTGATGTGGCCGTGCTGATAGTGACACATGCGTGATATCAGATGCTCCACAAACTCCACCTGGTCGGCCTCGGACCACTGGTCAAACAGCTGGATGCACACGTCCTTCTCTTTCTCGTAGTTGCCCTCCGACGGCCGCTTTCTCGAGCCTGACAGGGGGCCGTTAGTGATCTTGGGGAGGGAACAAAAAAAACAAACAAAAAAAAAAGGAACGCGTGTTATTTCGCTGGTTTGATGTCCACTCAAGCTATTCCACCAGCTATTTCTCCAACCTGCGTTATTCGTTTGTTGTTTCCACCGGGCACGTAATCATGCTACGTGATGCCCGGTCACATGTTCTGGTTGCCAGGTAATTTAAAAAGCTAAGACAATCCCTGATGTAATGTTAGTTGCTACGCGATTTCTCTTTACGGCTGCTATTAGCTTACGTAGGTGATAACAGAAACGATCTTATGTCACAGACATTAAACTTATCACTTCAACAGACGATTGAAAAATCAGCATCAGATTATGTATTTTATTAAAAGTCCTAATAGTTGGCAAATGAATTACACTTACAATACAGATACAATATGAATTAATTTATAATGAGATAAGCTTCACGATCTCAGTCTCACCTTAAATACTGTTGTGGTCTTTGGAGAAATCTCTCCAGTATGAGATTCCATAACTGAGGTGTTCTGGGGGGGAAAAAACAAAAAACAGTTATTTTTCTTAAAAATTTTCAAATTAAATCAGTCGTCATTGAATCCTGGTTTCGGACTTGTCAGGTTTATGTTGATGCGCTCGTTTATGCTAAGATGTGATCGTTTCCATAGCGACGGCTCGTTTGCAGGAAGGCACGTTTAACGTTGACTAACCTAAGACATCTTTACGGAGAAGTTTCTTTAACGCTTATGGACACTTGAACCAGTTCGAAGATGAAACCGTAACTTCGAAGGAGTATCTCGGTTCGTCTGGGCGGAGCGTACAGCCATACACACACAAAACAGGGAAAGGAAAGCAAAGAGTCATCCGTCTCCACATGTTCGGCCACAGAAATGGTAAATTGGACTTTTTATTTTTAATTGGACTTAATTCCTGTTTTGTCTTTTTTCCCCCGCCTCAAGACAGCAGCTGAAAAAGCACAACGCTGAGAAAACCAAGACGAGTCCAGTATTTTCCCTTCTGCGTGCATCAGACCGACCGTGTGCCAGTCATTTCAGCGTTACGTTCAGTCATATAGGAACTAAATTTCGAGTTTTCATTCACCTCCAGCCATAACAATGACTCAAAGCGAAGATCTGTCCTTTGAATATTTGTTCATTTCACCATCACACTCTTTTGTCGTTCATCCGTGAAGTTTAAAGAGAACGATGTAGCAGCACTTTATTCTATTCATTATTTCTATATTTTTTTATACACATTCCTGTGTAGTTTCAATTTCAATTCTGTTATATACTGGAACTTAATTCCAGATTACTTATTTATTTTATGAGCAACTTCTATCTTTTGATAGATATTGTCATTTGCTCTGCAAATTTTCTACTTTTAAGTCATGGACAGGCGTTTTACTGCATATCATATCAGGTTTGTGATGATGTTAATCTGAAATTTAATTTGAAAGAAAATAAATATTTCTTTGAAGGTTGGTTACGCAAAACCCACAAAGATTAGTTTTTTTTAAATTTTTTACTTGTGTTATGTTTGCCGGCACGTCTTGCTTTGCCCTTATGCCACTATTTGAAAAAGTAAAAACAATTCAAGAGAGAAGGTATTGGGTAAGGAAGGGAGGTGTAGTGGGTGAAGCCTACATCCACTCACATACACACACACGACAGGGAAAGTAAAAGGGTGATCGACTCTGTGCAAAACATTCGGCCACAGGAAAGTTCAATTACACACAATTCCTGTTTTTTTTTCCCGCTCCACGACAGCAGCTGAAAAAGCACAACGCTGACCAAAACGTTTCCAGTATTTTCCCTACTGCACGCATCAGTCATTTCAACTTTCCATTCAGTCATGTAGCAACAAACTTGCTGTTTTTTTTTTCATTCACCTCAAGCCACAACAATGACTAAAAGTGATTATCTGTCCTTTCGATATTCGTTCATTTCGCCATCACCTTTGCTCTCTTGTTGTTGTTGTTGTTCAACCGACCTGTTTAAAAAAAGCGACGCAGCATCGCTTCATTCTTTTAGTCACTACATCACTGAGATCGTCTTCTCTCGGATCACTAACTAGACCCAACCAGAGCTGAACCAAACCGGGTCTTCGCTATAACTTGTTCAGGCTTTGTGTCCACTCCAGTGCATTCTGGGACATTGATTGCAGAGTTTGCCTCATGTTCTTGTTTTAAGGAGCTGAGATGCCAGCACAGCATACACAACCTGGCAGAAATAACCAAAACGCAAAGATGCACCTACAGTAAATGCATCACAGATATTGGAATAGAAACACTTATTATTAAAGCCTCGTCTAATCTAATCTAATCTAATCTCTCAGTAACACAGTCATCCTCGCACGCTGCAATTCAGAAACTAAACTCCTACACATACAGAAGCACATCCTCGGTTCTGCCCGCCGAGATGAAACCTAACGACGGCTACTCCGGTGCATTCCGCTGTAGCCATGGCAACAGGAAGCAAAGCCCGGCGACGGTAGAGATGCTCCGCATTGTAACACGCCGCCATTGCAGCACGGACAACGTGGCAGGAAAGAGCATCAGATGAGGGGAAAGAAAACATCCTGGGTTTATAAAGACACGGACAAGGACACGAGGGGAGATTTATAGATATGGATCTAAACATGACCAAGACAGATATTAATTATGACTCAGAAGTGATTTATGATTCATTAGAAGTCTCAAAGTTGGTGTTTGATTTAGATGACACACACGTGGTTTTGGGGAGGAACAAATTAATCAATAAGGGGACAAAACAGAACAGAAGCGAGCAAGCGAGACCAGGAAGTGGCTTGTGTTTACTGACTTTCACAGTTCTTCAGGTAAATGATGCTGAACTAATCAATCAAGCCGAGAACTCGTTTCAGATCATAACCTCGTTAACCTCTCAGTAACGATGATTTAGAAGTTAGGATTGAAACCTAAATGAAGCCAGATGTGACGCCTTTTAGTGGAAATGAAACACTAATTTAAGTACAATTTTACTTAAAGCAATAAAGTAAATTCCTATTTTGGGGAAAGTAATTATTTAGAATATATATTTCCAGTACCAAAGAAATAAATACATTAATTAATTAGTTAATTAAATAAATCATCACCATCATGAGAGTGAATTTCCATGAACCAACCTACATTTCACATATTTTATCTTTAATAAAGGACCATCAATAATCCTTGCACACATTTATATTAATATACATTTCAGATTAAAATAAATATATTTAATTTAATAAAGTCATATAAATTTTCTGACCGGAAATTAAAACATTATTCATCTGATAATACCATTAATATGAATTGAAACTTTTTTACAACGTATTAAAAGATAAAACCCTAAATAAACAATAAATATTTTTATTTTAAAAAGTTTGTCATCATTTTGTTCGGATATCAATGTAAAAAAAAAAAAAAAAAGGGAAAAGGGAAAAGAAAACGCTAGCTAGCATAACTAGCAGCGCGACCGGTTTGCTGTAAACTACTTTAATGTTAGCTTAGCCAGAAATACCAAGTTACAACTTATATAACAGGTTATTAATATGTTCATTCTGCATTAACATAAAAAAATGTGATTAAAACTGTAATTAATGACCGTGCTGATAGAATGATCACGTCGACGTGCTAGCTTAGCTTTGCTACACTACGCTATGCTAAGCTAACTTCCTTCTACGCAGTTAGCAGGATATGCTAATACCCAAGCTAGTGAACACAAGCAGAGGATGGGGGATTCATTTACAACTTTGGGTGTAAATTGTGCTTCACAGCGTTATTGAAAACAGTACATAAGACTTGTATCAATTCACGGTGTCCAAAAGGAGTGTATAAATGCAAGTATTTAATGGCGCAGTGAAATTTAAGCTAGCTTAGATAGCTAGCCGAGTCAATCGGAAAAAAAAGGAAAGGCTGTATCCCAAAAAGCTTCGTTGTTACCTTTGATCGCGCGCTCTGTTCACGATTAAATCAAGGGTTTCTCCCTATGTAGCTCACTAGATTACAAAAATGTTTGCATTTGAGATACAACCTTCATCTTTCACTCACGACAAACGTCGATGCAGTTTTTTCTTCCTCTCTCCTCCCCCGTAGCTTTATATATGTACATTCTTAAATAAATCTATATACCGTATTTTAGAGATTTCGTTTGGATTAATAAAACAAAATAGACTTTTAAACAATCCGAACTAGTGTTTAAGCTCTGTAATGAAATATTTAGGATGATTTTCAAAAATCTTTCTTTAGCCAGGCTGTGAACGCGCACGGCCCTTCCTAGCTAAACTGCTTTATATATAAATATATACGAATATATACATAAACAAATAAATAAATACACAAGGATTAATTCAATAAATAGACAAAAACACCACTTTCTCTAAATGAACGCTATATTATTTATTGTTAAAGCTTAGTTGCTGTAATGTTTAATGAACAGTTCTCACTCATTAACACTCATTATACGTATTATCTCAACCTCACATTTATATTCATTGACACTCAGAAATCATTCTATTTATCACTTTTGTTCCAAAATGAACATTTTCGCAGTGTTTAAACGGCCCTAGAGTCGGTGCTAACGCTGCTAGCCGGCCATTTGTCCCTGTTTCTCCCCGTTTTGTCTCTCTAAAACTACATCCCATTCACATATCTCTTTTACTCCTATTGTTATTACGAACCTAAACATATTGGCGTTCATTTCTTGCTGTTTATTATTATAATTATTTTTCCTTTAACTCACCATGAGCTCTGTTTTGTCCTCCATGTCCGGCTCCATGTTGTTGTGCCCCCGCGCGCGCCGCCGCAAAAAAAATAAAACATAAAAAAAAAAAGACTTGGAAACCCAGCCCTGCGTCGGGGGCGCGCGCGCGCGGCCAACTACGTCATACCCTGAGAGGCGAAACCGGAAAGGGAGAGGGGGGGGGGGGAGGGCGAGGAGGGAGGAAGAATAATAATAATATTTAAACATATTAAGAACCGAAGCTCGGCATTGGTCGACAGCGTTCAAAAGAGGGCGGAGTTCGAGTCGTCGTCCTCTCCTTCTGCTCTCTGATTGGCTGTTCGCCGCGGGTCTCTGAAAGAAAGAACGCGGAAGAGTTCGGTGAAGGAGCGCGTGGGCGCGCGCACGCACGCACGCGCTAAGTTTCGGTTTAGTTTAAACCCTCTGAGTTTAAAAGCCTCTCGAGTTTATTATTAAAAATAAATAATACCTAAAGGGGAAATTAGATTATAGATAAATAATATCTCAGATAACATAACAGTATGTTAAAGAACTAAAAGAAGAAAAATTTAAAACATTTAATGAGACACTAATTTCTTAATTTCTGTAAATTTATGCTGTGCTTGTATATTTATATTTAATTTAAGAAATTAATATGAGCAAAATTTTCTCTAGCTAAATAAATCCTCAGGGATCCACAAAATAAGTAGCTATAATAAGCAAACACTCACTCACTCATCTTCTATACCACTTTATCCTGTATTCAGGGTCACGGAGGGGCCTGGACCCGATCCCTATCCCAGGAGGCTTAGGGCACGAGGCAGGGTACACCCTGGACAGGGTGCCAGTCCATCACAGGCCTCTGTTCACGATGCCAACACACACACTCAATCACACACTACACGCAAATTTGTGAACGCCAATTAGCCTAACCTGCATGTCTTTGGACTGTGGGAGGAAACCAGAGTACCCAGAGGAAACCCACCAAGCACGGGGAGAACATGCAAACTCCATGCACACAGAGACGGAAATCAAGTCTGGCCGGGAATCAAACCCAGACCCTGGAGGTGCAAGGCGATGGTGCTAACCACTACACTACCATCACGCCCATTAATTATGTTCATTATTTTGTTATTAATTTATTTATTATAGTTACATATTTTGTGAACCCCCAAGGATTTCTTTAAGTCGACAAAATTTCGCCTACATTTAATATATAAATAAATGTATAAATAAACATTAATAATATTTATTTATTTATTTATTTAAGGTTTCTATAGTTAGACAAAATTGCCTCCATTTAATAAATAAATAAATAGAAATATGTTTATTTTTTGCTATTTATTCATTTCTTATGGCTACTTATGTTGTGAATGCTGAAGGATATCTGTAGGTAGACATAATTTTTCTTACATTTAACAAACATGCAAACATATTTATGTCTCTATTTATTTATGTATTTATTTTTTTGTTTGTTTATTATTGCTACTTATTTTGTGGACCCTGAAAAAATTAGTTAGCTATACATAATTTTGCCTACATTTAATAAATAAATAAACATACATTAATTATGTGTATTCTTTTTGTTGCTTATCTTCCAAATTATATTTAGGGTAAAATAAATATTTAAAATCAAAATCCTTAATCTAGCAAAAAACAGGTATGTCAGCCTGTTAAATAAGTAAATGACAAATTACTAATTTTTTTTTAAATATAACTTATTGCCAATTGCACGTTACTTTCCTAATCAAAAGTTTGAGTTACATTTCGATAATTGTATTATCTATTGTATGTATTATTGAGTATTTATAACATATATACAGTATATAGTATTTGCATATTTATAATATAATATATTTTAGTATTATTTTTGGGATATTTATTCGTTACCTACGTGAAATTCAAAACTAACTAGTATTAACTCCTTGCGGTTATATTTCCACCTTTAAAATCATCGTTACAAAACCTACACCATCGTAACGTCTTTCTCTCTCGTTCAGCCCAATGACTGAACTCATAATCAAATAAATGTAGAGGATTCACTTTGGATCATCTGTTGTGACCTAATAAAGGTGATCAACTGATTTACGTCAATTCATATTTTATTCCTTTCACATTAAAAAAAAAAAATAATGATAACATTTGAAAGCAACATTTTAACTTTTAATCTTAAGTACGTTATTTTTATCTGGTCACTTCCCCTTTATAACTTTAAACACATTGTCTAAGCTTCCACATACAGCAGGTTTAATTTCTCTTGTCACCGTCTCCTCGTGTGCCCACAATAAACTTTGTGCTACATTTAGAGCAGTTTTCTGAAAGCTAAAGTGTTGCGAAAAATTCTCAGAAGTGGGCCGAGCGAAACATGATGAAAGGAAGTAACAAACAGACGAGAAACTGGGAAATGTGCAAACGATGAGAAGGTTTAATATCTGTGACCTCGTGTAACAAATGATTTATACAAAATATCTATGGATTAGGCACAGAGATGAGAAAATACAGGGTCAATATATATATATATATATATATAGGGTATATGCATTAAAATAGAAAGTATGCTTTGTGTGTGTGTGTGTGTGTTTTCTCATATTGTGCTCATTAGGCTCAAGGTATAAATGGGGTTTGCTTGCTGCCTAGTCTTCAGAAAAAAAAAGACTGAATCAGAGTGATACATCAGTTTTGTCACATTTCCTTTTTTTTTTTTTGTTTCTTTTTTAAACCGAATCTGTGCAGTGTTAGCCTCGATGTGGAAGAGCAGGAAGTGGATTATGAAACCTCCACAACTTCTGCGCTTTTCATTGTGATCTTGTGTTCTAAAGTCACTAATTCAGCTTGAGGATGAGAGAATATTGAGAGCCAACTCAGAGCTCTGAAATCCAAATCACAACATAAATCAATAAATCATTCATTCATTTTTTTTTTTATTTATCCCGCCAGTCTCCCCCCTCTCCCCCCCCCCCCCCCCCCAAGGCAAACAGTGTTGGATGTTTCTTAAAGGCTAAAGCGAGACGCGCGTCCGTCTTCATAAGCACGGAGAGGAGATCCAGCTGCGCGATGGTCCGTCACAGAGACTCGGAGTCGGGATGGCGAGCTCGGAGTAAACCCGTCAGCTTTTCATGAACTTTTTTTTTCTTTGTTTTTTTAAATGCCACGAACTCATAAAGCAGCAGCAACAGGAGGAAAAGGAGGAGGAGTCAGTATATAAAAAAACAGAGGTTTGGGAAATGGCGCACGACTGGACGACATCCTCACGTGTCACGTGTCGCTGTGTGACGTGTTAATGACGTGTCGAAGCGCGCGCTGCTTCCGCTCAGTCACCGTGTTTCAATTCGTTATGGTCGCTCTCACAAATCGTTCCTCTGAGTCGCTGATTCTTCAGCTGTTCCTTCTCCGTTCGTCTGCGGACTTCGTAAAGTTCGTCGGTCGCGACTACCTAGTAGTCATCCAAGTCGTACAGCTCCTCGTCTTCTTCCTGATAGTCCATGCCCTGGAAATCCACCCTGTAGCGCAGGATTCCTATACGGAAACAGACAAACAAAAAAAGTACTTAGATCAATTTAACGTCCATCTTGTAGCTGAAGAATTAATTATATAAAATGACATCATAAGGACCTCGTTAACCCTGAACAGCGTCAATCTGCGCCTGAGTTAATAAATAAATTAGTTGAAATTCTTCAGGACCGAGAATACGATAAAGAGAATCTGCATCCACCATCATCTTCACTTTAACTTCTAACTTATAATAAAAATTTTCATGCATTTTAACACTAAACTATTAACAACAATACAATTTACTCATTTTTTAACGTAAATATTAACGTAAATTCAAATAAATTTCCATATAAATATAATACTGTATAAATGTTTTAGTACTATAGAGAGAACAGAAAGCGACCGCAGAGAAAAACGCAGCTTGTGACGGTGAATTATTACCGTATTTACCCTACAGTACGGATACCAATGACAAAACGTGAATTTCAGTACATATAGAGGGGTAACGTTGGTATTTCACATTTGAGCATGGCGTGAGACACAGCAGTACAGTAGTGTACAGTATACAGGTTTAACTTTACATTCTTTTTTTATGGGTAATGTATTATTAATTTTAGCTTTAAATTAAAAATTAAAGTGTTTTGGAAGCATATTTAGGGTTTAAACTATAAGAATAGGCATTTATAAGCAATTTTTTTCTTTTTACCACATCAAAAATCTGCATTTTTTCACAATTCATGTGTGCTCTAGGAACGTAACTTTCGCCAATTTCGGGGGTCGACTGATTATATTTTTGAAAAACAGATTACACCCTATGCGTGTAAGCATATGGAGGATGCGAAGTACTGTTTACATTTTTTAATGAATTAATTAAAAGTACAATTATTAAAACTTGATCGCTGTCCGATTCTTAATTCCGATTGGTCAGAAGGCACTGATTGGTTTTCTATAACAGGTTTATATTAACACGCTATTACTCACAAGTAACATAACAACATAACTCTATCTTTATAACAAAGTCAGAAGTTATTTTATGATAGTCTTCGCTATCAGCTGTGTTCACTTCGCTAATGAAGAACAGACAAAAGAGAGACAGCTTCACTAGTGACTCGTTTCACGGACGACAGCCTATTTTACTCCTTTTCATGAGAAAGTTTCTCACCTCCGATCCCGCCGAAGCCCTTCACGAACTGCGAGCCCTCCTGACTTTTGTCCGTCACGATCTCCAGCGTCGCCCCGAACTTCTTGTAGTTGTTGGCGAACCATTCGAGCAGCGGCATGCTCTCTAAGAGCTCGTGCTCCTGGCCTGTCTGAGACACGGAAACACACTCGCTCAGCGCAAACACCATGACATCATTGTAACGGATAGGAACATGTGGGTCAGGCTGATTGAGTCGATAGAACTTTCGGGAACTAAATATTTGATTATGGCTCAGATTTTAACGGGGTTTGTGAATTCTTAAATAGGGGTGCCAATACATATATACATATATATAGAAAGAAAGAAAGAAAAAAAGCAGGCATTTATGGGAGCAGTGGATTCTCTGTGCAGTGTTAAATTACAAAACCACCATAACTGAACGGATGAGTGAAAAAAATGGCTGTTGATATCGTTTATATTGGTCTCCTAGTAACGAAAAAAAAAAACACGACACCTTTCTCTGTTTGATTAGGGGACAAATCAGCAAATGTCTCTTTAACACACCTCTTTGTCTGTGAAGTGACTCTTGTCCTTCTCCTGTTCTGGGGTCAAATATAGTGTCTTCTCATCTAATGAGAAAAAACACACAAACACACATTTTATACACATGATAAATAATAATTATGGTTTATACATAAATGTGTAGTGATCACTGTATTACGTGCAACGTTATACGTTACAAAAGCATTGTAAGAAATTGTGATACATTTAAAAGCACTCAGGCAGAGAGAGGTGTGTGTGTGTGTACCATTTTCAGGATTGCTGCCCTCTGCCCCATGGCAGCGCAGTACATAACGCATGGTTTCCAGGTTCTCGTAGACGATTAGAATCTCTACGGCTCCCATCTCCAGGGCTTTGAGCGTGTCCTCCACTCCGAAGCAGTACTTCCCCGTGTCCTGACTGATCTCGTCAAAGTAGCGACCTGATAAACAGACGGTACAGGACGTGTTCAGCTCCAGAATTACACCCGGGTCGAGAGCTTGAGTTTTTCTGAGCCTCGGAGCGGTTCTTTATAACACACACTTGGCTCGTTTCAACTTGTCAGACTGATTCCTCACCTATCAGCTTCTTCTCTTGAATGAACTTGACGTTGGAGAGCACCTCGGCCGACAGTTCGATCGCCTGGTTGAACCCGTTCTCCCCTCCGTACGAGATGTCCACCAGTTTCAGCACCTTGGCTTGTAACCTCTGGACAGAAAAAGAAAACATTTTAAAACCCTGCGCACGCTTCGAGACGAGATGAAAGCATGAGCGTCAGACGGCCGAGGTTAACGCACCGGGTCGAACATGTCCGACTGGCTGAGCTCGGTCTTGAAGTCGGCCGATCCGGCGAGGACCATCCCGGCGACGTTGACCTTGTCGTTGGAGACAAACAGCTGCACGGCCGTCTCTGCGACCTTCCTGACGTAGTTGTGCCTTTTCTCCATCCTCAGACGGGCGAATCGCAGGGCAGACTGACCTCCTCGTCCTGAGTGACAGAGGGAGGGGACAGACAAGGTCCAGACTTAAGGCTCGGATCTTATAAACGGTTTAGACGGAGCGCCGGCGAGATGTCACTCAGCTTACCGTGCTTTTTCGGCAGGTCCACTGTGAACTTGTGCAGGACCTCCCTGGTGTTGCCCTGCAGAGTCCCGAAGAGGGCGCCGCTACCGTCGATCACGATGAAGCCGAATTTACTGTCATCTGAGAGCAGCGCGGTGAGAGCCTGAGGAGAACAAGAGTCGCACAAGATCAGACAGCAAGTCTCTAGCGCTCTCTCTCATTACACATCCCTCTCTTCACTTCTCTCAGTCTCGATTTATATAGAAATGTATGTATCTATATGTATGTTTGGTCTCTCTCGTTGTCTCTCCATCAGTGCATCATTCTTTTGACTTTTCCTCTCACACCATCTATCTCGACTGGTATCTCTTTTTCTGCCTCTTCACCTCTCCGTGTCTGTGTTTCTCTTTTTCTCTCTACAGTATTTATGTGTACATGTATATATGTTTGTACGTGTTTATGTATATGTAGGTATATGTGTATATGTATATGTAATGTGTATGTATATGTGTGTATAACACTGTTATATCCCACTGTCTTTCTCTCTCTCTGTAGCTGCATGAAACTGTCTCTCTGTCTCACCTCTGTGTGAAACTTGTTGTCGCACAAATACAGGGACGTGTTGATCGGCTTAAATGGCTCGAAGTCGATGTTCACTTTCTTCTCTTTCCCCTCCTCCGTCATGATGGTCCCGCAGTACACCACCAGGCCATTAGGGGGCACTGTAACCAGACACATCAGAAGACCACATAAATAAACAAGTGCTAGAAAACCATACACAACACAAATTCACACCTCTCTGTTAGGTCAATTAAAAAAATTAATTAATTAATTTAATTAAATTTACACACACACACACACTCTCTATGAGAAAAACTGAATGAAGATGAAAATCACACAGCATCTGTTATGATGCTTGCCCCACCCTGACTTTGCTTTGCTTATGACGGCTCCTATTAAAAATCATGGGTATAAAAATACATTCAGTCCCCTACATACGAACATCTGAGTTACAAACTTCCGAAAAGATACAAACACCCTTTCACACATATAAACATCTTTTAACATGAATCATTAAAGAATAAACATTGTACTGTAATATACTATGTATAGCCAATTGTGTTAGTATCCTCGTTCGTATGTAGGAGACCACGCTCCGCTGAGACCTTATATATTGTCCGTGCTGGTTGATGTGATGTTAACGCACCTTTGTTGTAGAGTTTGAGTCTCTGCTGGACTGACGTGATGGCTCCCAGCACCGACAGTCGGTTCACTCTGCTCTTAATGTTGGACGCCGTGCCGAACTCGTCCGCCAGCATCTTGGCCACCCGGGAGATCTGGTCCTTCGGTGGGATGATGAGGGAAATCATACTGGTGCCATTCCTGCAAAACCACACACACAAGAATCTGATAAAGGACAACCTGTCAAAGAAATACACCACAGCTCACATAACTTCTTTTTTTTTTCAGAGAGTTTATAATGACCTGTCATTCTTTAATAAATGAAATATTGTAAATCTGCTTCATCGTCCCACACCGTTGTTGATTAGTTTCTTATTCTAGCGTGTCAACACATCATGTCTGAAAGAACTATGCATAACATTTAACTACCTGGTTAAATACATACATATACTCTGCACTATTTTAAAATGATGATCATGACATTACATGTAACAGGACCTTTTCTAGCTTCACACCCAATGCTGATTTAAGTGAAATAACGTGAGTGTGTTATGGACCTTTGCTTAGCAGACTAGCTGTTAGCATGTGGCCTCCTTCCTGTCAGGTGTCACTTACTGATTCATCAATGTATCATGTCAGGAATAAAGCCGTAGTTCTGCTCACCCTCGGGCTGCTTCAAGGCTTTTGATCAACTTCTTAATCTTCCAGATTTCCACGTTTCTGTCCGCAGTACTCGGGTCGTCCGCCATCTTTCCCCTTTCTGTTCTAGCGTGAAGAAAGAAACCATTAATCCTATAATTATTTTTAATCCCACCGCATTTCAGTCACGTCCGTCCAACGTTGCTGTGCTCCGATTGGTCAGCGCTTCCTCGTCACATGTCACATGACAGATACAGCTCCACCATTCACGACGTTGGGGGCGGGATTAGTCCATGTGTGTAGTTTTAAAGTTAAAATTTCATCTACAACTCAGTGAAGCAGTGTACATAAAGATGGCCAAAGTGTAATAACGACTTAATGACACATGTATACGCGTTACAACGCCATATCTAAGTAAACAGAGCGGTCAAAGCCTATGAATACAAGTGTAACTTAGCTTAGCACAGCGGTTAGCGCAGTTCCTGCTATTTCCTGACAATATCGCTCGCCTAAAACATAGCTATTCAAATAATTCTAATATTGTCTACGATAAATTAGAGATAATTACATGTAAAAATGCTCACAGGTCGAGTTTCTGTAACGTCTCAGCCGGTAGTAGCCGGTTTATTCCTGCTGCGCGTGGAGCTTCAGTTGGGGCTCACGTGCGGCGGGGAGGACAAGGAGGAGCGGGAGGAGGGGGAATGGATGGAGCTTATGGTTTCTTTATATATGACTTCCTAGACACGTCACTCTTAGGCAGCGTGTCCTGTCGTTCATTGGATAACTCGGTTGTCTATCAAGGCAACGCGCCCAATAGAATTCACGCCTTGTCTTTTCTTTGCCGTTGCGCAGCACGAGATTAGCAAATTACCTCAAATATGGCTGAGGTAACTAGTGTGAGGTTACCTCTAATGCTCACTTAGTTTTGCTGCTGCCAAAGTCACTTAAATTAACATAACAACAGGCACTCGTATATGTTCAGAAAACATAGTACAGTGATACCTCAACATACGAGTTATTAAGGCGAAATTTCGGATCGCAAAACACATTTTCCCATAGGGAATAATGTAAATGCAGATAATCTGTTCCACCCAAAAATATAACCAATATTAATAATTTCCCACAGTATAATCATATTTTTGCATAAAAAACAATTAAAATATTTAGAAAACGTAAATGAAGTAAAATATGAAATAAATAGACATTAAACCTCATTTAACCTTAATTTATTATTCCTCTTGGCACCGGCTGCTTTAAAAACCAAACTGAAACGGCTCCCTTTTCTTCTTACTACCGTACTTAAGAGCATTCTTGCGACCCTTGGGGCTACGTCTTCACTAAATCTTGCACAGAATGGAAAAAAATGTAAACTTGCTTCATTGGGCTTTCCACTGACATGAACAAGTTTTGATTGACTACCGGATTTACACACAACTGGATGTATTCGTGACCGGCTTGGTCGCTCGTATGCCAAAAATGCTTCGTATTCCAGGGTAAATTTCTTGCGAAATTTTAGTTCTTAAGGCGAAATGTACAAGGAGGGGGCGTTGGTATGCTGAGGTACCACTGTATGTACTTTCGATCATGAAATATACAGTATTTTCATACTATAATGTTCAATATTTTTTATTATTGTAGCATTTTTTTTTTAAAGGCCAAGCTCATGGAAATGTCTTGTCACTTACAAAGTGGCATACTTGGCATACTTGGTATAATGCTACATATGAATGCCCCACCTCACGAATTTCTACCTTAACAAATGGAATTTTGCAGGAAATTTGCCTCGGCATACAAGCAACCGAATCGAGCCAAACTGACCACCAACTCAGTTGCACGCACGTCCGGGTGCCATTCAAAACTTGATTGCATCAGTAGAAATGCAAGTTAATTAAAAAAAATAATAATTTGTGGGGTTTTTTGCATTTTGTTCAAGATTTAGTGAAGACATAACACCATGGATCCTAAAAATGTTATCATGGAGGGTAGCAAGAAGAAAAGAGAGCCGGTTTCAGTTTTTAAAGCAGCCAGTGCCAAGAGTTATCATAAATTAAGATTAAGTTGACGGTTAATGTCTATTTATTTCATATTTTAGTTAATTTACATTTTGGTTGTTTTTTTATATGCAAAAATATGGTTATAGTGTTGGAAATTGGTAGTACTGGTAATATTTTTGGGTGGCTAGAATGGATTATCGGCATTTACCTTATTTCCTATGGGAAAATGCGTTTTGTAAATTTGTATGCTGAGGTACAGCTGTACTTTTCATCTAATGATTTTTTTTTTTTCATGAAATAAATGTCATTCACAATAACATCAACAAAATAAGTTACACACTAAAATCATGAACCAATAATTGATAATAACAATATAATAATATCAAATAAATATCAGTCACCCCAAACTATGTCATTGGTGTCACTTTTACACAAAAAGGGTTTTATTTTGAAATATATTTGACAATTTGACATTGTTCCTGTATCATAGGGCACTAGATGGAGAGCACTGGACAAATGCAAAAGCTATGTCAGAGGTCTAGCTTCATTTGTTTAGAAATGTCATAATTTATTGCAATTTTATGCAAACCCTTAAGTCTATCATTGGTCTTACTCACTTTATAACTACAACTGTCAAAAAAAATTGGACATAAAAACTGATTACATCTTATAATGAATTGATGTTGACATATCTGAAAACCATGTGGTTTTACACATCGAACCCTTTTTGTAAAGTTAAGATTTTTCTTTAAATAGTCATTGGTGTTAGTCATTGGTGTTACCAGAAAGAGAATTAACACCAGTTATTAAATGTTTTAACAAACTTTTTTCCCCTACTTTTTGTGGATTGTTTAAAAGTTATTGCTATTAAGGAAGTTCTAGGTATGAAAGAAGGTATATATTTCAGAAGAGTTTTATTACCCAAATTCCACCTTTTTTGTAGAATGACCCCTATACACAAAACCCTTGGAAAATGTAAAAAATACTGTACCTGGATATATGACAAACTAACTTGCATGTCATAAAGATTAAAACATTAAATCATGCACATTTTTTAAAATAATAATTCAAAACCATTACCTATTGGCGAAATGAATTGTGTGTTTTGGGTTGTTTATTAAAAGTATATACAGCTATATGCTACTTATAAGTTTGGTGAATAATAATAATAATAATAATAATAATAATGGGATGCACCATGATGTAACTTTCATCAGCTCAGAGAATACAAGAATATTTATAATATCTACACTGTTTAATATTTGATACTATATCGATTTGTTTTATTACAAGTATTCAATAAAAGATCATATAATATAATCAAACAATATAAATTATACCGTCTCCATTTCATACATTTATGTCAATTCCATTGGAAATATCCTTAAGATTCAACAATTTCCCAAATTCTTCCTAATTTATTTTAGGAATTCAGGTGATGGATACTCCCCACTCTGAAGATATATCTGTTGTTTTGTTACAGTTACTTAAGCAGTCAAGTACTCGATTGTCAGGCAATTTGGGAACGCCAATTAGCCTAACTTGCATGTGTTCGGACTATGGGAGGAAACCGGAGTACCCAGAGGAAACCCACCAAGCACAGGAAAAACAAGCAAACATGTGGGAATCGAACTCAGACCCTGGAGGTCCAAGTCAACAGTGCTAAACACTAAGTCACTGTGCCACCCCTCAGTCCTTTAATTCCATAAATCCCAATAATTTTAGTTATACAGTATAAATGACTTGAGAGCCATTTATAGATCATAGATATATAGCTAGTTATGTTCGCAAAAAATTAGCTGAAATGCAAAAGTTAGCTAAATTTTTTGCTTGAATGTTCTTCAACATTTCTTGCTTGAAAGTTCTTCAGGGCTCTTTTGGTTGAAGGTTCTTCAGGGAATCTTGGTTGAAGGTTCATCAGGGCATCTTGGTTGAAGGTTCTTCGGGGCTAACTGATTTATTGGTCAATTTACTGAGCATGTTACCCAGCTGCTGAATGAGATCAGTGAGTTCTGCTGTAATCTGAGATTTTTCCTCCAGTAGCTCATAGCGTAGGCTGGAGATGTCCTGCTTTATCTCCTTCAGCTCACCTATTGGTTTCCACAAACAGCAAGAAAAGCCAAGAACTTAAAAATGCACAATGTCTTGAAACCAGGCTGATAAATGTGTGTCAATTGTGTTTGAGAAATTGGGACATTACCCTCATTGACTTCATCGTTTTCACTGTCAGCTTGGGCCTTCAGGACATATCGCTTAATGAGGCGCTTCATGATCTTCTGTGGATTTGATGAATTAAGGAATTATTTAATGACAATGATTAGAGAACAGGAAACTGTTTAATGTAAGAAATAAGTTAAAACCTGGTATCTAGTTGGATGTTTGATAGAATTTCTCATTGTGTATTCGTCTTGAGTACGGCATGGTCGATACCTGTGGAGCTGGCGCAGAGAACAATCATCTCAAAAAACGTGATTAAAAAAATTAATTCTGTTGTTTTTAGAAGCTGTTTTTGAGTTGGCCCATTTAGGACAGAGAGATAAAATGTAAAAAGAGAAGTAAAAAGAGTGATGTAAAATATACATTAAAAAACATTTTTGAGCTAGGCAAATCATTGAGGTGAGACAGATCTTATTCCAACCTTAGACAAAGAACGTGGAGTGTCCATATCTTGCTGGCTTCCACGACGTCCTTTGGCCTTGCATAGTCTGACGAGACAAGATCTTGTGCGTAAGCCCATGTAATAGAATGACTTAGGACTGGGCACCAGATTAAAAGGTGGAGGAAGAGTCCTGCCTTCATCAAAGTAGGAGAGCCAGAGCTTAGCACGAGCAAACTTCCATTCAACATCTGCATCCTCCTGTTCACAGAAGAATCGCAAGATTACACCACAATACTGCAGATCTAATCCAAGATTTAAGTCATATTGCAGCATTTTTAAGTGTGATAAGTTTACCCCGTTCAAGCACCCAGTCAACATTTACTTTACAGATCGCCCAGAGGGAGCTGTTATTGTAACAGGAGACTTGAATCATCTGAATTTACACAAGAATACACTTGATCAAGTTTACGCCAATATCCCAGGAGCTTATAAAGCTACTCCATCTCCACACCTTGGCCTGTCACATCTCAAAGGAAATGATTCTACCCTAAATACCTCAAATCTGCAGAACACAACCAGCCATTAAAACTGTCCAAGTGTGGAGCAAAAAAATCTACTTCACTGCTGGAGGACTCCCTACTGGGATACTGGGAGTTGTTTGGGGAGAGTACAGACTTGGAAAAATATAGCTCATCTGTTTTGGCCTGACACTTCTGCACTGACATTTTGTTAACCACCAAGCAATATCTTCAATCTGTCAGTGCCGCAGCCTTAAGTCCCCACATACCTCAAATCTACCACTATTGTTCTGGTGCCTAAAAAGCGAGCAGTATTGTGGCCGCAATGACTATAACCCAATTGCCCTGACACCAATTATTATGAAACGTACATCACAAAGAATCTAACATGGAAAGCTCAGTAGAGGCGTTTCTTCTTGAGGAAACCATAAAAATCCAAACTTCCCTTTCAGCTCTTAGTGAATTTCTACAGAAGCACAATACAAAGCATTATCTGGCACTGCGCCACAGTGTGGTAGACCAGCTGCACTGCAGAGAACTGGAGAGCCCTGGCTCAGATAAATAAAACTACACAGAAGATTGTGGGAACCAATCTCCCCAATCTGGATGTAGTTTATGCTAACTGTCTGTATAAGAGGGCAAGTGACTAACTCAAAACACCCAGGACAATCAGGACACATACTAACATTTTGTGAAACAGCTTCTTTAGCAGAACAGTAGTATCCATTGCGCTCATCTCCCCTCACAAACACAAACCCACACACACTCACACACCCTATATACACACACACACACCTGTAGATGCTAAAGACTGAAGTGTTTTTTTTTTTTTTACCAAAGCTGTTGCTAATGCACTGAACACTTTATGCTCAGAACTACCTTGACAATAAAGTATTTTATTCTTGCTATCTTTCAGACATTGACAGAGGACGTGGAGGTCACCTCAATCTCCTGGTAGGAGTGGTTCATCATGGCGATCAGCATGTTGAGCAGCACGATCACCATGGTGACATTGTAGACGCCATACAGGACGTAGCCGATGTTTTCAATGAATTTATGGTCATACTTCAACACCACAGAGATCACCTCACTCAAGCCAAAAATGGACCAGAACAGTGTCTTGAAGCTTTCTTCAACCCTGTGTCTCACACACACAAACACATTTGAGCCGATGAATGATGAGGCCAAAATATGGCGGCAGAATATTTTTCCATAACATGTATAGATTTGCCTAGAGCTTTCAAGGCTTACGTGGTGAAGGCAGGGTTATACTTGGCACCCAGGTAGTAGGAGTACAAATTGAACATGCCGATCATGAAAGCAAGGAAGACCATGATGAAGATGACCATAAACTTGAAAATGTCCTTCACTGTGCGGCCCAGGGAGATTTGTAGTGGTCCGAAGCTCTCGTTGGCCGGCAGGATGTAGGCGATGCGTGAGAAGCTCAGGACTACAGCAATAGAGTAGAGACCTTCAGAGATGAGCTGGGGGTCAGAAGGAAGCCAGCGGTTCCTCGCTGAAAAAAAAACAATCAACACATTTAATGCCAATCTGTTGAGGATGCACTAGAATGCAATTCTTAAACGACGATGCATAGGATTAGTTTACCGTAAGTGAAGTAGGCCACCTCAGCAGGAAGTGAGACGTTGCTGAGGTCCGAGCTCGTCACATACAGGTCAACGTACAGCTGCGCTTGCGAGGCATGCAGAAATGCCATGAGCCTCGCTGTGAACGACGCCACGAAGATGGACAGCATCCCGAAGTCTAAAATGTTCCACAGTTGCATGATGTAATCACGCAACCCGTCCTCCCAAATCTCTTTACACTCTGACCAGATCATTCCTAAACAGCCAAGAGGCAGACATGATCGATTCGTCTTCCAGAAATGTAAATACATCCTATATCTTCATGATATACTAACCCAGCACCCATTTCATTATTAGCATCTCGGTCCAGGAGAACCGAGTGGTTTTGACCCTGAAGACCTGCCGCGGGTGATCAGTGATGGTTTCATTGGGAAGGTTTTTGACTCCATCGAAGCGATCGGAGGCGTTGAGCACCAGCAAGCACAGGAAGATGGTGAAGGACACCGCATGAGCCACGAACTTCATGAACGGACTGCGGAGCACCTGACCCAGCTTAAAAAAACAAGACAAAAAAAAAACAAGAATAAAACAAAAGTAAAAAATATCAAACCCTTTATTTTACTATCAAAGCTTTTACTTATATAAGTGTAGAAGTGTTTTTCTGTAGTATGTATTCATCTTGGACTAAAAACACATTAGATCATGAGCTTATGCCAAGTTAATTGGGTGTCTCAGGGGTTTCCTTAGGTCATCACGTAGGCAACTAGCCACTAGCTAACTAATTAGTTCATATGGATTTTCCTGCATAGAGAGATTTGAAAGGAAGACCACTTTCAACCACTGTGAAAATGTTTTATGACTCAAACTTAGTGTGTTATCATTAGAATGAAATATGCATAACTTTATACGGCACCAGGAATCTGTGTGGACAGAATACTTCCGCTTTCAGAATAGTTCATATGATGAGCTATTAAATATCTTGGTTTGGATTACATTTTTAAAGCATAAACAATCATTACAAAATGCCATAAGCAATAAGAGCGGGCATTAACAATGTTCCTGTTATCACCCTGAAATTGATTATTTTCCCCTCACAGCACATCTTAAAGTATTTTATTCTTCTTATACTACAGCCGTGGCCAAAGGTGTTGAGAATGACATAAATATAAATTTTCTGCTAATAAAGTCTGCTGCTTCAGTGTTTTTAGATCTTTTTTTTTTCAGAGTTACTATTGGATACAGAAGTATAATCACAAGCATTACATAAGAGTCAGAGGCTTTTATTGACAATTACATTAAGTTTATGCATAGAGTCAATATTTGTAGTGTTGATCCGTCTTTTTCAAGATCTCTGCAATTCGCCCTGGGATGCCGTCAATCAACTTCTGGGCCACGCCCTGACTGATGGCTTATGACTAATTCTACATAATCAGTGCTTGGAGTTGGTCTGAATTAGTGTGTTTTTGTTTGTCCACCCGCCTCTTGAGGATCGACCACAAGTTCTCAATGGGATTAAGGTCTGGGGAGTTTCCTGGATATGGACCCAAAATTTCAATGTTTTGCTCCCTGAGCCACTTAGTTATCCCTTTTGCCTTATGGCCAGGAGCTCCATCATGATGGAAAAGGCATTGTTTGTCACCAAACTGTTTGGAGAAGTTGCTCTTTGAGGATGTTTTTGTACCATTATTTATTCATGGTTGTGTTCTTAGGCAAAATTGTGAGTGACCCCGCTCGCTTGGATGAAAGGCAACCTCACACATGAATGGTCTCAGGGTACTTTACTGTTGGCATGACACAGGACTGAAAAGAAGGTGCAACACTGTAAATATTGACTCTTTGCATGAACCTAATGTAATTTGTCAATAAAACCCTTTGACACATATTATGTGCTTGTAATTATACTATAGTATACCAGAGTAACATCTGACAGAAAGATCTAAAACACTGAAGCAGCAGAGCTTGTGAAAATTAATATTTCTGCCAATGACAGTTATACTGTATATTTATTATTGAATGACACATTATGAGACATTTGGTGTTGTGGGATCGTCACAGAAAATGATCCAATAGAAATCCAACAGCACTGTGGAATAACATGTGTTTTTCGGTGCTTGGATCGTACCTTACGGTACGGCATAATCCAGTACGCGATGGCCAAGAATGGCAGAGTCACCATCACCCCGAGAACCGTTAAACATTTCACTCCTATGGACTGTTGCCTCAAACCAGACAGATTTTCATACCACATGGTCAGGAGCTGCTGCTGACAGTTCGGATGAGCCACGAACTGTGTGGAAATAATATTTATTACCATATGTATGAAATGTAATACACTCAACTCAAAGTTCATTCAATTTACCCGTACTCTACCTTTTTGACTTCGAACTTGATGGCCAGTTTGACGCGGCTCAGGCAGGGTCTACTGTGTTCACTCGGCAGCTTATGGTCCACGTTCCCGTTCAGAATGGCCTCGACCTCCTCTGTGTTTCGACACAGGTCCAGCACCCCGACCACAAAGTCTTTACACTGCATGGACAGCTTTCTGTAGTCGTTCTGCCCCGAAACCCAAACAAGGAACGTGATGATGTCGAAACATTTTCATTAATTCTTCAGTTGTCCTATTCACTATGTGTCTCATCTCTGTCTGTTGTATTCTTTCATCTAAATTTGCTTTTTCGTCAGATTCTATTAAACACTTTGACAAAAAAAAAAGGTTAAAAATGTTATACAATGCTACTGATCCGTGGGAAAGAATGAACCTGGAGCCCAGCGATTAAGGGACGACAACAGTGTGATTACATGTTTCTGTCAATAAAGACATTCCAATTAACCGCTCGCTCAGTCAATAAGAGAAGCCGATAGACGGGCCGTGAGAATCGGCGATGAACGTTCCTTACGAACGATGATCTCTCCTCGGACTCGTTCAACCATGTTAGAGAGCTGAAAACTAATTCGGAGACAAACAGCATGCGATCTGAGTCTTTGTTTCGATACACAAGCAATTTACACCAGATCCATAACAAGAATCTATCTTTAATTGTGCAAAAGAGAAAGTGAAGTGAAGCTGGACTGACGGCAATGCCTTAACCTTTCAGAAAATGATATAAAAAAAAAAGACATCTGTCTGAAAAACAGATTAAAATGCAGTGGTTCCTTTGAAATTCCATTAAGCCTCTGTAGGAGGCCGGAATTACCGTTGCATTATTTAATAACGTGATTAAAACAGCACCTCTGCCAAAGTGTCAGGGGTTTAAGCTGTCACAGAGTGTAGTGAGCGCTAAAGATTTCTTCCACAATGATAGAGAAGAAGTTCATCACTGGAGTGGAAGGGTACTGTATGCAAAAAAAAAATTCAGATTGTGAATTATAAACTACTCAGTCGTTAAACTATTGCTAAACGTAACAACCTCATGACTGCTGCAAAGCACTGACACTGGAGACTCCTTCCATAAACTCCTCCTTAATGTAAACTTTATCATATTAACAACTACACACGATAAACCAGGATCCAGAACTTGTGATATACAGTATATGACAGTTACCATGAAGACCAGCCCTCTCACCTTGAACTCGGTCTCGACGTTGGCGAGTTGCGTGAGCTCGTTGCTGAGCTCGAGTGCCGTCAGCACCGGATCTTCACTGGACAGGCAGAGGTAGGCGGCACTCGCCAGGCCTTTGTAGGCGTTCATACGTGAGCGCGAGTGGCTGAAGGAGTCTTGCCCCTGCTTCTCGGCGCACTCTGCGCACTTACAGAAGTGATTGTGAGGCTTTTCGATGCGTGCACCTTTGACCAGCAGAGTGTGTATGATCTCATACTCCTGACACTGTGCAGCCAGGATCACCGGCGTCACGTCGCGCGAGAACCGCGTTCCGTCCTCGTCGTACGCGTAGAAGTCGTCGTCTTCATGTCTCTGTTCCCGTTCCAAGATGCTCGGGGCAAAGTGGCGGCCACCTACGAAAGCCGGATGCGCCAAAATGGCTTCCACGATCCGCACGTAGCCTTTACTGATAGCCAGGAGCAGGGCATCGCCCACCCGTGCTAGACCTTCTTTCTTCAGGAGCAGCTCGGTCACCTCGAGGTGCTCGTTGGCCACGGCGAGCTGGAGAGCATTCTGGCCCATGTAGTCCACGCAGTTCACGTTGAGCGTCTCCGAGTCTTCGAGCATCTTCCGGACAACTGGGATGTTTCCATACTCGGCGGCATCCAGGAAGCGCTCCTCTTCGGCGGTGAGACTCGTGTCGCGCTCGCTGAACATGTACGCCGGACCTCTGCGACCTTTCTCCCTCAAGGTCGTGTGTCTGCGCTGCATGGCTTCAAACCTACAGACCCAGAAAGAGAGAGAGAGAGAGAGAGAGAGAGAGAGAGGAGATCTCCTGGTGCTGGACGTGTAACATTAACAGCTTTTGGCATTTATCGCGTCTTTATCTTTATAGTACGTACATCTATAGATATTTGGATAGGCATCGGTGTTAAGTAAATGAATAAATACAGTAACAGTTAATAAAAATCTATATATATAATAAAAAAGGATAGAGATAAATCAACAAAATGAGGACCATCATTCTCAACCTCAAGGGCTGGTCAGGAGATTATGGTGCCTTTATGGTACCATAAAACATGATAAAGTACCCACTAGGGTGGAGAACATTTGGTGAACTATCCAAATGGTTAGCCTTGATCTGAAAGGATGAAATGGACCCTAGAGTGCAGTTATGTGCGTGATAAAGTGCCCTATCAGTCATGCAGGGCCCTATAGGCTTCCACTTTATCAGGGGTCTCCAGTTTGAACTGTAAAGAGGTTGTGTGACAGCCTGGGTGTTTACGGATCAGATTGGACAGCCCTGATTTATGTGCAAGAAAATGAGACCCTTCAGGTGCTCCCACACGCGGGGAAACGTGCCCTCTAGGGTGTCTCTATGGCAGAAAAATGCCCTCCAGGTGAAATGTGGATTTTTCACCACTTTCAGTCTCTCCGTGTCCAACGCTGAAGTTTAACTAACTCTGAATAAACACGTACATAACTATTACCTCTACTCCTATTAATAATAATAATAATAACTCAAGAATAATATTAACTCACGTGTGATGTGCATCAGGAAAGTGCACGTGATGATGACCCGGATGACCCGGCAGGTTGCTGTACTCGAACTCCACCTGTCCGCTTAACGGGAGCGTGTGGAGCAGCAGCAGCTCCGGTCTGCCGTGCGCCGCTTGGAGCTTCAAGCTTCCACGCGACATCCTTTCTGCTGCTAAAGAGTGCACACGGGAGGAGGGGAAGGAGGAGGAGGAGGAGGAGGAGGGGGAGAAGAGGGGGATTGAAGGGAAGAGTGCAGGTCGATCAGGTGGTTGTCAGGGTGAAGTGACTGCTCTTCAGGGACATTTCCTTTATATAAGCTCTGAACCAGACCGGCGTTAAACTTAATTATATCTCAGTGACATCCATCACCTAAACCCCTGCTCTCTTTTCAGGCTTTAGGATGGTATCACCCAATCTGGCAACCCGAACCTATTTATTTAGTTTGTTTCCCATAAGAAATGATGGAAATGCAGATAATTTGTTCCAGCCACCCAAAAAATATTATCAATATTGCAAAAAAATTAGTGAAAAATCATGAAGCTTATGAACGTACTGTATGTCAAAAGGTAGCTTTGGTATCGTCGTTGGTATCATCGTATTCTGATGTAAATTTCTTGCAAAATTGTAATTCTTAAGGTGAAAATTTGTAAGATTCGTCTTGCGGTTCCATTGTACTTTATTTATGACATTTTTAAAAAACCTTTTAAAGATATTTCACATCGTGATGTTGTATATATTATTAAAACTAGCGATGGCCACTTTAATAGGAACAGCCTTGATTAAAAAAAAAATTTCATTTATTTTTTCATAAGCTTGCAAAAAACTCCCTGGATGGACATGGACCATTCCATGGTTGTCGGTGCAAGACTTTTTACATTAAGATTTTTTAGAAACAACAGAAACAAACCATCACCTGGTCTTTCCATAATCTTTAACTAATTCGTTTCAAAGACCCCCGTACTCACAGTATCACGATGACGGTTCCTATTCTTGACCTACAGAAGTGGAACCCTCTTGTTCTTCAGTTTGTTTGACCTGCTACATGTCCTGAGATGCTTTTCTGCTCACCTTGGTTGCGAAGAGTGAACATTTGAGGTACAGTAACCTTTATTGTCAAGTCACCTTGAACTAGTATGATTCTTCCTCAAAACACACACACACACACACACACACACACACACACACACTTCATCTGCACCTGCTTCTCTCATCCATCTGAGTCGATTAATCCCATCACAGTTTGTTTTAGATCCTTTAAACCTTCATGCAGCTGTTCACAAAAAGAAAAAAAAAAAAACCCACACAGATTTGCGACCTCTTCAGATATCCAGATCTACATTTATTAAGAAGGCAGTACCTGTGATTACAGGTTTATTTATTTATTTACTTACTATCTGAACTGCCATGTCCAATAGACAGCATGATCCAAACATTCCAAAGATGTTGTTAATCACGTTGCATGTTCTTACAGGTTCCACAGATCAGACGAACAGGGCTAACCACATTACTCTGTCAGCCTCCATCAGCTCCTCGGCCTTGAAACATGTTTCAGGCGCTGCATGATGAAAGCGACATGACTGGCAAATCGGTAGCAGGAACTCATCCTCGTCTACACTCTTACACACTTCAAACACAAACTCAAACCTGTTTCTTATAGACGCTCCACATACAGCACGGCACAGTGTAGAATTCATTTTAAATAACCGATTTAAACAACAAAATCCAAAAAGCAGAACAGATTAAAACAAACTTTAGAAATAGAGACCATTGTTAATTATTGGTTTGTCTCAGTGTATTGGTTTGCTTAAGTATTCACACCCTCACTTGAACTATTCCACATTAAGTGTTAGAAATTGACACAAATGAATATATATATATATAACATTAGAGCTTAACATATAGATTAGTTAATGTTATGTTGACGGTTATGATATAAATTTCTAAGAAATTATTTCACACTGGATAGAAACTAGTTTCTGTTCACATTTATAGACCATAAACGTCTCTAAAAATTTCACTATAGCAAATACAATATGTTGTATGAACACTGAAATAATCAAACACAGACAAGGCTGATCCTGTGTGCACGCCCATCTTTGGTACACACGAATGGATATGAATGAGTATGCAAATGCAATGGTCACATGACAAGGTGTCAAAACAAACAAGATGTCAAAAAAATAAACAGGTGAATATTTTTCTTGCCAGGTTACATAAAAAGCTTGAGTCTTTCTTTTCGCAAGTTGGCTCTGCGTCCGCCATGATGGTTGTTTTGAAGAAAATTATAATGAGGTCTCAGGTCATGTGATCTCAGTGCCATGGAAGGGAGATTGGACCTAATTAGCATACTAAAAGTACAGGCTGCATAAAACAATTTTCAAAAAATTATTCAAAAAACAATTCAATTAAAACTTTTTTCAAAAATTACCTAATTAGCATACTAAAAATACAGGCTGCATAAAACAATTTTCAAAAAATTATTCAAAAAACAATTAAATTAAAACTTTTTTCAAAAATTACCTAATTAGCATACTAAAAATACAGGCTGCACAACAAAAAAAAATCGTTAAAAAAACAATGAAATGAAATGAAATTAAAACATTTAAATTGAAAAAAAAAAACTAATTAGCCTACTAAAAGTACAGGCTGCACAAAACAATTTTCAAAAATGTATTGAAAAACCAATTAAATTAAATTAAAACAATCAAATTAAAACAATTTTCAAAAAATACCTAATTAGCATACTAAAAATACAGGCTGCACAAAAAATTTTTCTTTATATTTCGGTATAATAATGCTGTATAATAATTTAATAATATTTTATTGCACTTTATTGAAGTGTTTACATATTTTACAAACCCATCCTGTCACTCAGGACAAGAATCTGCAACAATCCCATCAATGAATGATTGAATATTGCCTGCACCACCTACACACACAGCACACACACTGATCCAGCTCATACATTTTTAAACAGTCACTCACACACACACACACACACACACACACACACACACACACACACACACACACACACACATTTCAGCTTTAAACTGGTTTATTCTTTTTACCAACACATGCAGTGTGCCTCCAAGAGGAGACATTCAGTGCTGTTATTTGTTTAAACATTGAATCTAACAGGGAATAAAGCTGTAGAATTACCTTTTACTCTTCAGTCTTCACTCGGCTGCTGATGATGTCTGAGAGAGATATGAGCCGACCTCGGTCACCTCCTCAGTCTCAAATGTACAAACTCTTTGTAAATAAAAATACTACTACTAATAAATAAATAAATAAATAAAGATTATGTGTGTGTGTGTGTGTGTGTGTGTGTGTGTGTGTGGTCAGCTTATTGTTCATCATTAAGACGTTCTTAATACTTTACCAGGAAGTGAATGTCTTGTAAGAATCAAGGAACTAATTTCAGAACTCAATGGTAAAATAATGATATTAATTGTCTTTATTTATTAGTGGATGTTCCAAAATATACATTTTTGTAACATAAAAAACATTAACATTAATTACTTTTAAATGAACATATAAATAAATATAGAATACATATAAACAGTATACAGTTTATGTTCACAGTGAGACTAAATAAAGCTAGATTTATTAGATCAGACACTTTTGATCTTTATATCACATTTGATTTTAAAGTTACAGGAAAGCAGTCGTTTGCCGATGTTGTCACTGTGCGTCAATTTAAACTAAATAAAATAGTCAACAATACAGTGATATACTGTTTGTGAACATAAACTAATTCACCAGGCAATATAAAAATGTTTAATATATAGTGAATAGAGAATAAAGAGAACTAAAGGGTCAGATAGAAGGATAAAAACACAAATAAACAAATTATATGACAATAATACATTTTAAATAGATAAATAGATAGATAAATTAATATAAAAAGAAGAAACAAGCTAAACTTAATAAGATTAGGTGAAACGGTTCTGGGCATTTTCCTCCTTTGTCTATTTTAAAGAAGAAAAAAAATCATGAAATGCACAGAAGGATGGTTTGGAACTAAAACAAGTGGCGCAGCTGCTTTCTGGATCCGCTGTAGAGGTGAAACGAGGGACAGAGGCAGACCTGGCACGGGCGAGTCGCAGTAATGCTGCCACAAAACAACAAGTGAACAAACACCTGAGCTGTGGATAGAAACGAATAAATCCTCCTGTTGATGCAAAGGAGAAATCGACATGAACGTCAGCAATCAGATTTCAGTATAAACTCACACAGTGGTGTAAATGGCACTTTATACCAGTATAATATTGCTATTGCTTTCAAATTGTGTATTTTTCCAATTCTACGCACAAATGTTATAAAACGACTTTAATGAAATCAATACAAAATATAAGTGAAAAAAAAAAATAACAAGGCCAGTTATTAGTAATAGCAGCCTTTAACAGAAGCCGCTCTTTCACAATTTAGGCATCATTTTGTCATTTTCAGCTCTGAGAGTTCGGCCTTTTATGAAATTTTACGGATATCAGCCATGCTGTGAATGTGATTGGGGTGTTTTTTTTTTTTTTTTTTGAAGGCAAAGAAATTGAGTGCAAGCAAAACGTTTGTAATTTATTTATTTATTTTTCTTTATATCACTGGTCATGTTTGATATCTGAGCGTCAGACAGACGATTCCAAAGATGCACATGGAAGTACAGTAAATAAGACCAACCTCCAACACAGTCCCAGTTAAATCATCATCATCATCATCATCATAATAATCATCATAATAATAATAATAAATTAATTTTTAATGACACATTCTTTGTGCGATGAGATTTAAAACATTTTAAAGTTCATGTTCTATTTTATTAAATCCGAGCTGAAACATTCTGTAAATCAGCATAAGAAAATAGGAAGCAAAACCAGCGTAAGCGTGACTTGATGTTTCATGACTTCACTTTATATAATAAAGTTCTCCTGTGTGTGTGTGTGTGTGTGTGTATGTGTGTGTGTGTGTGCGAGAGGAGGAGGAACAAAAACAGAGGGTGAATCTAGACTATGAACATGTGCTGGAACAAACTGCTGTAATCTCAGGAACACCAGACTACAGAAAACATCTTCAGTGAAGGCCTCCCTGAGTCGGGTTGCCAGATTCAATCGGGGACATTACAAACATATACTTTTGTACATACACCGTACATAAGATTATGACCACCCGCCTAATATAAAGTAAGTACCCACTTTTGCCACCAAAACAGTAACGACCTGTGTGTTTTGTGCATCACTGTTCTGGTGGTAAAAGGGGGGACCTACTCAATATTGGGTACGTGGTCAAATTGTTACGGCTGGTCAATGTCTACATAGATAAGTATAAGTCACACACTTTTATTTTTGCTTTGAAGATGGTCGTGTTATTGTTTCACTAAGCTTACTCAATGTCACAACATTTATTTACATCCAGAGTGCCATTAATTTTGCTCTAAGATCCGGTATTGATTATGTGAGAGTTAAAGCGCTGCGTAAAGTCTTCTCCTGCGCATCCCAATGTTTCTCAATGGGGGTTAAGGTCTGGACTCTATGGAGGCCAATCCATGTGTGAAAATGATGTCTCATGCTCCCTGATTCACTCTTTCACAATTTGAGCCTGATGAATCCTCGCATCGTCATCTTACCCATGCCATCAGAGAAGAAAAAAATCTATTAATGGAAAAACCTGGTCGTTCAGACTTCAATTTTGGGCAGATAACCCTGCTGATGGGAGGATAATCGCTTCATCTGCCTCTGTTCTCACCCTGATGCCCCATCACTTTGGCACAGGGTAAATCTGGAGTGATCAGGCCACATGATCTTTTTTCCAAATGCTCCACAGTCCAATCTTTATGCTCCGTACCAAATTAATGCTCCCCCCCCCATCCCCCCCCCCCCAATTAGTCTCACTAATAAGTGTTTTTTTTTTAAGGCTACACAGCTGTTTAGTCTCAATCCCTCGATTTCTCTTGGCATTGCGTGTGAGGGAATGCTCTTTCTCTCACTATTAAACACAGACCTGAGTTCTACTGTTGTTTACATTTGATTTCACCAAGTGTTTAAGTGATCTTCCATCACACTTATTCAGGATGTTTTTCTGACCACATTTCTTCCTAGAAAGTGATGGCTCACCACAATCGTTCCAGGTTTTCTTAACCCAATTTTAAAACAGAAACAGAGGAACATCTTTGCCACGCCCACAGGGTATGTCTTCTGCCATGTTTGTTAGAGAAACGAGAAGCTCCTCACTGCATCAGTTAGGGTTAAAATACTAGCTGGAGCTGAACCGTATTAATCACTGCAGTAATTATCCAATGGAAGGATCATAGGTAAATCCAGATGTTAACTTTTTTGCGCTGAACAACATTTGTGTCAACATTTATAATCTTTGAAGCATGATAATTTGACATTGTATGCATTATTGAATAGAAGAGGGAAAAGATGACTGTTATTTATTTACTTTATTATTAAAGACAAACAAACAAACAAACAATGTTTGAATGTATTACAGTATAGTCTGATATTTGGTAAAATTTATCCTTTTTGTAGACTATACAGCATGAAGATTTATGAAATCTATAGTAAAATTCTCTCATTATCAACACAATGAGGTTCATTTGCACTGAACAGTTTATACCCAGTTTATTTCAGCCTGATATAATATTTAGACTAATGTTAGATAACTTGACACTATGCCTTATTCATAGGTTATTTTCTGGTGATTTCATTTATTTATTTTTATTTTAATCTGTTAATGACGTTGAGAAAAAGAAAACTTTTTTTTTAGTCTGATATTTTTTTTAAAGAGAACTGTCCATTACACAAACAACAAAGGAGGAGGTGAACTTTCTCCAGTCATATACACACACGCGCGCACACACATACGCGCGCACACACACACACACACACACACACACACACACACACACACACACACACACACCTAATCAGACATATAAATATAGTAAATGCAGAATATTGCTTTTCCTGAGTGATAAAAGTTAATTACTTTGTATGAGGTGAAATATTTTTTATATTATTTTTGGATGGCTTTTACTTTCTATAATAATTTAACTGGAAATTGAAACATAAAAGAGGTGTCCCACTACAATGTAATGATAAAAAAATAATAATTACAGTCTGCTACTTTATGTGATAATTATTTGTTTTTTAATTGATCTCAAATAATCTGTGATTTCTCTCACATTTAAACCAAGTCCACGTACACACTTCAACTATATGAGTGTTAAAGAGAAGGAGAGTGAATATAATGTTTATCTACTCTGTGTTTGTTTAGGCTGTTCATTCTTAATTGTGGATCAGATTTTCTGGAAATGTAACTTTTCTGATGTAAAGCGTCGTCTTCTTCCATCTTCAGGATCCTGTGTTTAATTTCTTCTTTGGTTTATTATTTGCTCCTAGGTGGGTGGTACAGTGGTGTAAAGGTTATCACTGTGCCCTGGCATGCGCAGGTTCGATTCCCACCTCAGGTTTGAGTGTGTGTGTAGTTTGTCCATTTACCCTGTGCTTGGTGGGATCCTCCCACAGTCCAAAGACATGCAGATTAGTCTAATTGGCATTCCCAAATTTCCTGTAGTGTGAGAGTGAGTGAATGTTTGTGCCCTGCAATGGATTGACACTCTGCCCCCGGTGTACCCCACCTCGTGTCTCCTGGGAGAGACTCCAGGCCTCACACGACCCTGTACAGGATAAGCGGTATAGAAAATTAATGATTGAATGCTCCTACATATAAATGCTAGTTCTTTTTGGGTTCTATTTAATTTCCTAGTAGTGTTAAGATCTTCACTTCAGCCCAAGACTGAATTCCCCAAATATCAGTGGTAAAGTAAACGCTCACCGCACACCACTGAGGTCACTTCCACTGAAGCTTCAGCAATTTCCGCATCCTCCATACTGAATGGTCAGTTCCAACCAAAATGATTCTTTCTTCAGGTGGACAATTAAATTATAAGAAACATTCTTTCTTACCACACACACATACACACACAACATTGTGCCCTTCCTGATGCAACCTTCCCATTTTTCTAACCGGACTTGGGACAGGCTGGGTAGTATGGAGTGTGGCAAACCACTAACAGCAGGGCTCGAACCTGGATCCTCAAATCCTCAAATCAACATCTCAGAGCCACCTGAACCTCTACTCCCCATGATGCTTAATAATATAGCTGAAATTATTTCCTTACCAAACCAGTGCCATGGTAAGAACTGTATTGGAACATCCATGACACTGTTGTGGCAAATCCATAGGCGAACTCTGAGTAGAGAAAAAGCAAATCAAATTTATTAAACGGCACAAGACAGACAAATCTGAACCGGTCAGAAAATAGACATGGATGGCTCATAAACTTCTACCTTCCCTATTTTAGCCTGGGTTTACATCCACCTGTAGCTCCGCCTTGTTTTTGTTTTTTTTATCCATTGTGCATCACTTCCCAGTTTCCTGCCAGTGTACCTTGATAACCTCTGGATTCACCACCACATGAATAACTTTCTACATTTTCAAAATGTTTGAGATTAAATATATTAGATTTGTTTTATACGGTGGCCCTGAAGTGCAAAACAAATTAACCAAAACCCAAAACAAAATAACAAATTCAAAACCAAATTAACAAAATGGAAAACAAAATAACTAATATCTGACTGGCCGAGAAGTGCAATACAAATTAACAAAACGGAAAACAAATTAACAAATTCAAAACCAAATTAACAAATCCGAAAACAAAATAAAACTCCCCCCTAATAGTTTTGGGTTTTGTTATTTTGTTTTCGGATTTGTTAATTTGTTTTGCACTTCACGGCCACCGTAGTTTTATCCTGTGTTGCCTAAACTTTCAGAATGTACAGGAGTGTCAGATTATTTTAGATGTTGGGCTGTTTTGGAGATGGGCGGGGCTTCCAGGTAATTAATCATGGGGAAATGAGCGAGTTAAAGCTCGGGGAGCGAATTGCGCATGCGCTGTGACTCAGGATGACGTGCTGCTTTCCTGCGTGTTTGTGCGTCCTGGCGTTGGGACTCCAGCAGATAACTACAGCAGCAGCAGCTTTAATTCCAGATGGAAAAGTGAGTAAAGTGAAGTTTAACAGGAGAACAGAGAGTCACACAGTAGTGAACGGAGTGTTTGTGTTGTTTGTTGTTGCAGGTGTCACACTGTAACGTGTCAGGTGAGTGGCTCAGCGAGCTCGGATCCCAGCTGCAGCTCAGAGCTGACGGACCGGAAGTGAGGGGGGTGTACCGGACGGCAGTGGAGAGCGCGCGCGGGGCGGCGGGTGCGCGGCGCGAGGCCAGAGTGCTCGGGGTGATGAGTGACGGCGCGCGGCCCACGGTGGCGTTCTCCGCTCTGTGGCCCAAAGGTACCAACACACACACACACACACACACACACCTACCTCAGTGTGCCAATTAACAGTTAACACCCAGGATCAGCCCTGTTGTGTCTCAGAAGACAAATGATCTTATTTTTAAACATTCTTTATGTTCGGTCTCTGATCTTCAGCTCCAGTATTGATGGACCAGTTTAGTGAAACTTCTGCTCAAACACAGCTGATTCAATTAATCTGTTAATTGGTTGTTAATTAGGTTCAAATGTGAACAAAACATGTACTTCATGCAAATAATTAAATTGTTTGAATACATATATTTTATGAATGAGTACATATTTTATTCCTGTGCTTATTTATTTATTTTTTAATTCTTCTTATTATTAATATTCTCATTTTGGTACCTCCATATTTAGGTCTTGGTGAAATTACAAACTGACTCTGGTTCTCCAGGACTGCAGTTGATTATTCCTTATTCTTTTGTATTCTTTTCTCACAATGCTCTAGGTAATTAAAAAAAAAAAAAAAGTGCAGTCCATGTTAATGAGTGGTAATGAGTTTTTCATACGGCTAGTTTATGCTGATCCAATCCGCAGCATCATCACACGATAAACATTTAGCACTTTGACACTTGAGCACGTTCCTGGCCTTTTAACAATGTTCATGCACATTTTATTATTATTTTTTTTTTTGTGCTTTTCCTCTAAACATTCTCGATTCATGACTTTTGAAATACAATCAGCCATAGCTAAAGCTTGCATGACGTGGCATTCCTGCTCGGGCTTAAAGTGGCTGAGCTCCACATACACGTCCGTGTCATACATGATTTTCTAAAGCTCGGCCATGATGGGTTATGAAATTGTCTCCCAGATTACCAGACCTGAGAAGCGAATAATGCTATTTGTGCTGTGAATTTTAAAAGATGAATGTTCCTACAGTATGTTTCACATCAAGAGAAGATATAAGAGATGTTGTTTTCATGTCTGTGTAATATTATTTCATGGTTTTGTATCAGTCTGGGTGACATTTCGTCGACTGTCAGACCCACAGGAAACGGGCTAGTATGTTAAGACATTTATTTATTTATTTTTTCTTCCCCTTTCTCTGTGCAGGATCATGCACTACCTGGGTGGGTCAGTGTTTCATTTCACCAGACGGTGGTCAGGTTCTGAAAACGCTGTGGATGCTGCGCTCTGCTGCTGAGAGCATTACGGACGACTGGGACAGCACCAGGTGGGTTTGATGTGTGAATTTCACCACCAATGATGAGGAAAAACCATTTGCTCATTTATGTATTTATTTATTTAATTTCAGGTTGGGAGAGGACCGGTTCTTTTTTGCTCGAGGTTTGGAAAGTCCGTAATGTCTTTTTGGTTTCAGTATTCTTTGGGTTCATCTAATGATGCATATAAAAAAATGGACACAACAGAACTGTGATTTCTACATCACTCCAGGGTCAATAAACAATCCCAGAATGCAAGGGTTGTCTCTCTCTTTTTTTTTTTTTTTTTTTTTTTTTTGGGGGGGGGGGGGGGGGGGGGGGGGGGGGGGGGGGGGGGGGGGGGGGGGG
>JAQMYL010000009.1:1888754-1920029 GCA_030014365.1 Clarias pachynema
TTATGGATTTTTGGTTGATATTCTGTCTCTATCCTGTACCATAAACCTAGGATAAAAATTATAAATCCTTCATTTCGTTGTAAGCGGGCAAACTTAGAAAATCTGCAGGGGATCAAATACTTATTTCCCCCACTGTATATAGAGTATATATATACCTGGGATGAACGCAGGAAATGCTTGACGGATGAACGAGGTGATGATTCCTGCACTGGCGATCCACAGCTGCTCCGCCTGGCCGCTCGCCCGAGCTTGGATCCTCCCCATATTTCCCGTCCAGCTCTTTCATGCTGGCCTGCTGGACCTGTGCCTCCTCCTCACCTCCTTACCACGTGAGGCGCGAGACGCCGTCAAGGTGTTCCTCTTCCGCTCGCCATTCTGGGCTCCTGGCCTGGATCCTCTGTCGCATCACAGCGGCGGCTCGCTCGGCTTCACGCCATCCAGATGTGCGACTGTGGCTCGCACCTGGATATCGTTTTTCCCTCGGATAATGGCTTGATTCACAACAGGATGCGTTCTAAACCTAGCGAGATAAAGGCACTAATCCAGTACTTATCTGAGGAACACTAAGTGGTGATTTAAGTCATTTGAAAAGTGAATGTTTGTCTTTTTTCTTCACAGTCCTTCCAAGTTCACTCCGTATAGCCCAGTGCAAACTTCTCATCAAGAACGTATTTACTGTGACTTTAAGGACTACATAAGTATCGCACGAGGACCGCTGTGCACTTAACTAGCCGCGAGAATTACAGGGGTCCGTAAAAGGAGAATCAGAGTAACGCGTACACGGCTAACAAATGGACCGAGTCGTCCAGGTTTACTCGCAGAGCGGCGCTAATGATGGTAAATAGCCACGGCGCGGGAAAAGGCGAAAAAAAAAAAACGCAGCCCATTTGGTGTTGTTATGTAGATTCGAGGGCATCTCATGTATAATGTATCCTGAGGCTTGAGTAAACATGATCGCTCATAAAACGCGCTCAGTGAGCAGAACAACACACCCTGTTTTCTGAAAATTAGCTGCACTGATATCGAAAAACAAGCAAGAGTGAAGACTCGGGAGTATTTCTGTAGGTTTTTTTTTTTTTTTGCAGTGTGTGTGTGTGTGTGTGTGTGTGTGTGTGTGTGTGTGAGTGCGTGTCTGATGTATCTGGCTATGACAGATGGGGAGCTGTCTATGAGCACCGATGACACATAAAGGCGATTAGAGTTCAGACTCCCTCCACCAAGCTCCAGCCTTCACAGGCCATTATGGAAAGCCGGCGCTAAGTATCTCGTTTGCGGGGATTCCAAACTTTTAAACACCAGAGGCGTTCGGATAACTTCATAAATCTCCATTAGAAGCTAAATGTCACAGTGCGGCATGTTTGAAGGAGAGAGAGAGAGAGAGAGAGAGAGAGAGACTACTGGAAGAGAGAATTTTTTTTTTAAAAAGCAGGAGTTGTGGAGGTTCGCACCAACCCTCCAAGATAAACAGCATACAGGTTTTTGATGCTTTGGAAACTCCGGCACCAGGTGCTGTCACTCCGATGAACACTAATGCTGTGTTTTCTTTCTGGAAGAGCTCACAGTATTCAGACTACGGGTTTCCGCGAAACACGGCTCTGAGCATAATGAATAGTCGGGTGTGTGGAAGAAAAGTGCTGCTTTTTTTTTTTTATTCCTGCTTCTAGGAACTGATGAGAAAAAGAAAAAAAACCCAGCGACACATAATGCCAACCTCTGAACTCCGGCCTGCTTCTGGACCACATCATGAAGCGCTTCTAAGTGCTTCTGACACGAAACTTCTTTTTTTTGTTTTTTTTGACAAAGAAGCCACTGTGTCCCGGCGACTATCGGCGACTTCCTGCGTGACAGTGGGACGTTTTCCAGATGCTGTCATTTCGAGCTAACAGGCACGAGGAACATCTGCGCGTGGGCGTGTGTCTATGTGTGTGGCTCATATTTGACAAGGGGCTGAGAAGTAATTGCTCACATCCAAGTGGTTCTGCATGAAACACCTCCCCACAATTGACTGCCGCCATCAGAAACATCTGCTGAAGTCTGACAGGCTTCACGAGAGACGCGGGTTTCGGATGGAGTAAAGCCACGTCCCTCTTCACGTCTCCCTCCATTATCATTTAGAGTGATTTGTTCTCATTAGAGCGCGTGTAAACAGTTAACGGGACGCTTCCCTCTGGGGCCGTGAAGAAATCTAGGGAAAAAAAGCGAGAATTCTTTTGATGGATGAAAAGCAACGCGCTGGCTTTAATGTATTCATCATTATTCATCTAATGATGTGGAGTTACTGATTTGTTTTCTTAAAACAGCACATCCTGAAGTGTTGTACTGTACAAACACAAATTATGAACAATTAACATTTTTTATTTTTTAAAAGAAAACACATTGTGCTTTTTTTAAAAAAAAAGAAATCCATTTACAGTCACATTTTATCTCAGCGCATTGAAACACGCCATGAACAGATTCAGCACGGATTTCTATCTCTCAGCGCTGCTTGCGTCCATCATTACCCATCATGTGCTTTTGTTTGTTTGATTTCTCCATTTGTTTAGGATTCAGCTCTGTCTCCACCCCCTGTTGTGTGATTGGTCCGTTTCCTACTGTGCTCACCTGCTTCGTGTCTTTGTTCCGTGTGCATTCAGCTTCAATACTATGACTGTTTGATATTTGATTATTTTTGTTGTTTAGTTTTCTTGCTTTTTTTTAAAAAAGGTTTTAAGGTATTCTTTTTACAAATTATTTTACAAATTCTGATCTGAACAAAAATGCATTTTTCACGTGTCGAACTCGCTTTATTTCACTCCTTTTCCAATTGCGCCATTACAGTATCTATGTAAATGAGCTCCTGCTAAGCCACGCCCCTTTAGAGAACAGCAGAGCTGAGCAACAAGCGAGTGGGGGAGGGGTACTTCTTAAATGAAGTCACATTAGCGAGAAACTCTAACTGCCTCTAAATGGAAAAATTAAAAAAAAAATTTTTTTAATTAATTAATTAAAATTAATAAGACAATTAATAAGACAATTAATAAGACAAATAAATAAAGACAAAAAAAATTAAGACAAATAAATAAATAAATAATAAATAATAAAAAAAAATTTAATAAGACGTAGCTTTACGTGTTATAGAAAAAAAAAAACACTTTGTCCCGGTGACACTGGAGACTCCTTCCCTAAGTGCTATGTTAAAAATCCAGAATGCATCAGTGGTATGGCATAGAGAGTCGATCTTTCTTTAGAACCCTACAGTACCTTCACTTTATACTTCAGTGTTCTTGTCAGGGAAAAGCTGAGCTTCCACTGTTACAGACCCGTCTATGACCTCCATAAATATGTAGGTGTATTTCCGAACCCGTCCCTGCGACAGATGACGAGATAAACGTCAGCGCCGGGTGTGTTTTCCCGCGAACTCAGCCGAGTCATAACGTGTCAGCCTTTTTCTATTTGAGTCAAATTTACTTGTGTTTCAAAACTTCAAATCCAAATAATAGGATAACAGAAATAGCTGCATGCTAAATTATTTATAAAGGAAAATATGCTCGGAGGAACGTTCGCTCAAAGTGCAGGAGTGTATTTATGAGCTCCGGAGTGCTGCAGAGAAACCACTCGCTCTGTGACATTTCCTTCTGCTCAACCCCCGCTAACATGCTCTGATAGCGACAGACACCGTCGGATCGTTCACCGCTCCAATCTGCCACGAGCTAATATTCAGTTTGATGCTAACAGACGTGAGCTCTGAGATGTGCTCAAACGGTAACATCAAGTCACATTAAATTTGATGTAAAATTATTTTGTAAGAAGTTTGCGTGTGACGGATATTCGAAAGGGAGTCTCCTGAAGCGGGAAATTATTAGCCGGGTGTATTTTAAATAATTTTACGGAGTCGCTCCAGTGCTCATGAGGAAATTTGAAGACGGTTGGTTTCTTTCTGTGATCCTCAAGGTTGTCTTAGGTACAGGAGTTCCTTGGTGCAATGATGATATCAATCAATCAATCAATCAATCAATCAATCAATCAATCGATCAATGGTTTTTTTTTTTAAACAGACCCCAGAATAGTCCTCTTCCAAACGGTTGAGATGGCACTTAATGGTAAATCTAAAAAACAAGTAATTTTATGTGGAGGTTAACACAAATATTTGAGCACTTTATGCCTCATAAAGCAATTGAAGAAGAAAGCATATTGATGAGGTGACTCAGGTTATGTTCGACACATTTTTCAATATGTGCTCTACCAAACGGTTGAGCAAAACGTTACAGGGTTAACAATCAATGTACGATATGATTAGCATCTTGATTAACGTGAGTCATTTGCCTTTTAAATGCATGTTATCAGATCGTCACATCCCTTCAAGACACCGCCGCACATAATGATAATAGGTGTGGCTAGGGCGGAGCCAGCTAAAGCGATGGTTTAGTCAAATTTCCATAATGTCTTAACGTATCTGAGATGTTAATCAGTTAATTAAAAAAAGAAAAAAAATTCCCTCCAGTTGTGCGATAAAGGTACGAGGCTGATGTTGTGAACATATTTAGAAAGCTTACTGCCTCGAGTTTAACATGGTGCATTAAATCGGTGTCCCACTGTGGCATCTTCCCAGTCAGCTCTGTAGTAGCGTTCAGTGCATCAAACAGACTCACTGATGTGGTCTCCGACATGCTGTTTTATGACACTGTACGGCGGGGAGAAAAAAAAAAAAAAGTTTGTGCGCCCCTGCCCATGAACCTCACATGTGGCTCTTCGTCAAACTTTTACCACAAAGTTGGAATCGAATAACTGCGGAGAACGCTGTAGAATTACAATTTGTTCCTGACTAGATCTGAGAGGTCTGAACCCTTGAGATCCACAAAGCCAGCTCCATGAAGACATGGTTTGTTGGCGAGTTAAGGTTGGAGTGGCAGAACCCGAGGGTCCTGCACAGAGCCCTGACTGAACTCAACCCCGCTGAGCCATCCGTCCTTCGGATGAACTGGAACTGGAGCGTCCTGGAAGTCCTGAGCTCGCTGACGAGCTCCTCCAGCTGACTGAACACCAATCCCCGGAAAATCTAGTGGAAAGCCTTCCCAGAAGAATGGAGATTATTATCATCACAGGGAAGCGAGAACAAATCTGGAAAGATGGTGCTCTACAAGGACGCATGGGCGTGATGATCAGGAGCACACTGATGTAACTACTGGCCACGTACAGTAGTGTGACGATAAATCCTGTGAATGTTATACTTTGTAGAATTGTTCCTTTATGTAACACTCTTGAGTAGTGACAGGATCCTACACCGCTCTTCAGCTGAACATAGCCTCAAACTGATTTGTTGCTCTAATTCCATTTATAGCAGAAGCAAAAATGTCAGCATCTAAATCTGTCTGTGAGGCAGAAAAGTGTGCAAAGGACAGCAAGTACACACAAACGCACACACACACACACACACGTACACACACACACAGACACAATAATTTATTCATGCATACACACATTAAAATGTTTATAATGATTGATTCATGATGTGTTTATTCAATCTGGATCTAATTTCTTGGATGGTTCTGTTTTTTTCCCCGTATTCCCACGAGACGCTAGCAGCTGCGCGTGTCGCTCTGACGTCACGTTTCGCTGATTTCAAACATGCGAGGACGTGATAACAATGAGTTTCTGCTGTCAGCCTGGAAGAAAACAAAGCAACTTTCATCAGCAAGGTTCAAACATTACTTTAATGAGAAATCCAGCGGAGAGGTAGAGAGCGACGTATACGGCGCGGTACAGGCTCATCTCAGCTAGTTAGCGGGCTACAAGACGACAAGCGCGATAGCGGCGATGGCGGGGTTGGCGTGAAAAGTGAGCTGTTTGAGAAGAGCGTGGGACAGACGGAGGAACTAAAGCGCCGCTGCATCGCTCTGTGTGAACAGAGGAACATCTCAATGTACTACTGTTAGCATGAGGGGTTTAAGGCGTGGCGTGGCGTGGCATGGCGTTGTGGTGACTAAAGTGAAATTAAATTGTTTAATTGCACGTTTGTTATTAAAAAATTATAATAAATAAATAACATACAAGTGGCTGAGGCTTAAATTTTACTTCTAATTGCAGGATGGTGTATTCTGGTTCAGGACAGTTCTGCACGTCTCTCTCACTCTCACTGTGTGTGTGTGTGTGTGTGTGTGTGTGTGTCGGATCATTGATGTACTCCATTTATGATGATGTGTGCCTTCACAACAGAGCATCAGTAATGCACATTGCCCAGTCCAGCTCAATATTTCTTCAGCGTCGAAAATGTGCTCATGTGCAAAATCAATGCATTCAGCCTCACTGCATCTTCAATTGCAGGACACACACACACACACACACAAATATATACGCACACACACACTTACTTATATGCACACCTGTTCACACCATGCATGGAGCCTCTCTCTCTCTCTCGTCCTGTCTGTCACACACACACACACACACACACACACACACTCACGCACTCATGCACGCAGGCCAGAAGGTCCTGTACTAATCTCATTTCACTGGTGCTACTAAATCTCTTTCATGGCAGGTCAGATGTGCATCAATAATTCATGCTTTGATATTATTAATGCATTAGTAATTCATCAAAACCACCACGTTTCCTGATGAGACTGTCTTTTCTGAGGAGTACATTATTATGGCAAATTAATAGTTTAATATCGAACCGGCAATTTAAAACACAAAGGAGCTCACAGAGGTTTAGGGATTTAGGGAAGAAAAAAAAAAAAAGAGGATGAGATGAGTGAGAGAGAGCAAGAAAGAAAAAGAGAGAGAGAGAGAGAGAGCGTTAACATGATGGCTGTTTTTACTCCTTTTGTTTGAAATAATGGCAAATGAAGAACACATCTATCTGTTAAACTGACTATCTATCTATCCATCCATTCATCCTTCCACGTGCTCATTAATCCCTCTGAACGTGTGCTGCAGAGTACCTCTGTCATTCTGAATGTTATGTTTCAAACCAGCGGAACAGTCTTGTACATAGTGGATAAAAGACATCCAATTAATTATCCATGCTTCTATTCAATTCACACATGCACACACACACACACACATGGTGAGTTTCTTATGCAACACTCACGTGAGTCTGATTCATTAATGCATCCATTTATCCATTCTATATGACTATTCAACCTTTTATACAACTATACATTATTCCATACATCTATGTATTTAACCACCGCAATTGGATTATTTATCAAACCAATATCAAGCAACTCTGCCAGCAACCTTCCTTCCATCCATCCATCCATCCATCCATCCAGCCACTTTTCTGTCCATGGGTCTATTTCACTATTTAACCATCCATTTATGTATTTTACTATCTGTTTATTTATTCATGCACTATCATCCAATCACCCATGTGTCCGTCCCTCTGCCCATCCATCTGTCCTTCCATCTGTCCATCCATCCATTCATTGACCCAACCATCCATCATCCAATTGACTATGCATACAGTATATTATTTTATATTGTTTAACAATCCACATCCACCTAAACATCCATCCATCCATCCATCCATCCATGTACTGAAACTCCTGGTTGTTTATTTATCCAATATCTTGCAACTGTCTGTCAATTTTAATATTCATCTATCTACCTGTCACTCGATCCATCCATCCTCCTGATTTCTCTATTTGACTATTCAACTATTTATCAACCATTCATTACAGTATTCTATCCATCCATCCATGTAAGCATCTGCTTATTTATATCAAGCAATTACCTGTCCATTTTAATATCCATCCATCCATCCATCCATCCATCCATCCATCCCTGTATTTACCCACCTAGTTATTTATCCATCAACTATCATTCAACTTCCTGCCAATTTAGCCAAATATTTATCCATCCATCCATCCATCCATCCATCCATCCTTACCACGTTTTCACTGTTTAACTATCAATCCACCAAAAACATCCATTTAACCAACCATCCAATAATCCACTTAACTGTCCATGTTCTATATTTTACTAATAAAGCATTTCTCCATCCATCCATCCATCCATCCATCCCCTAGTTTCACTAATTAACTGTCCATTTATTTATCTGCCTTATTTTCTATGCCCTCCACCTGCATATTTAGCCATCATTTAATTTACTTGTGCCCTGCTATGCACCTATATATCCATTTCCATGTCCATCCGTCCATCGGTCCATTCGTCCATCATTGCGCTTAACTATCCGAGCCTCTATTTAACTATTAAACTATTAAAGATTCATTATTCTATTCCTCCAACCATTCTTCCACCCACTTAATTATCCACGGCTCGCTATTTAAAATTCTGCCCCTGTATTTATGCATCTGTTTATTTATCGGTCCATTTAAATATCTGTCCATCCTTCCATTCAGAGTTTGGCTGCACATTTAGATTTTAATATATTTTCTCGGTAAGCCGTGCTCCAGTCTGAATTAGAGATAACGCCGGATGGAAGTGCTCTTCTTTTCTCTATTCTTCTCTCTATTCTTCTCCGTTCAGGCTAAAGTCATGTTTATGAGACGTGCTGGGTTTTCAGCATATTGCCCAGCCATGGTGCCGTTCTTTGTTCGAATGTTGTGCCACTGTTTCGTGCTGGGTTATCACTCCGAGTCGTGCCAGTGTGCCATGTTTTGTTAACACTCAGCACTGTGGCATTGTGGTGCTGCGGGAGTGTTTTTCCATCCGTCTCTGCTGCACGCCTCTTTTCTACACAATCATTTCTGCCACAGAAACAACGTGACAAACCATCAATTATTCCACACACGCACACAATCCCAGATGTTAACACAAATTTTTTTGCTGTCTTTCATCAGTGTCTAATACAGCAGCAGGGGAACGAGTTGACAGCCCCACACACACACACACACACACACACACACACACAGACAGTGTGGGTGGGTGTCTGACAATTGAGTTGACCTCAAACAAGTTAGCATGTGACTCATCAGTCTATCAATCCATCCAGTTAACTACCCAAGCCTCTATTTGTCTCTTCATCCCTCCATTCGTCCAATCATCCAGTAATCAATGTTACTAATTAACTATATAACAGTCCATCCATCCTCCACCCACCTCGCCATCCAACTGGCTTTCCTTTCATTCATTATCTATCAACTCTTCTATAAATCCATCTATTCATTTGACTATTTATCCATCCATCCATCCATCCATCCATCCATTTACACATTTATACCTACACATACATATACCCATCTATCTACATACACACACTGATCAACCATAACAATAAAACTACCTGCTCAAAGTTGTTTAGTGCCCCGTTGTACCCCATTGCGCCATCAAGACAAAAGACCTCTCAAGGTATGCCGTTTTCACAGCAGATTCTTTAAATCCTGTAAGTTGTCGGGTGTGGCGTTCATGGATCAGACGTGTTAGTCCAGCACATATCATGGAGGCTCAGTACAGATTGAAATATGGTGAATTTGGAGGCCCGAATCAACACCTCCACCTTGACATGTTCCTTAAACCGTTCCTAAATGATTTTGCAGTGCGTCAGGGAACATTATCATACTGAAAATTTTTGTAGGTACGACATGTCAAAGTAACATCTAAACGAATGCTAGGACCCAGGGTTTTTTAGCAGAACAATGTCCAAAGCCTCACACAGCCTCCGCCAGCTCACCTTCTTCCCATAGTGCATCCTGAAGCTGGTTATTGCCCAGATAAGCGATGCACATCCAAAACAGGCATAAAATGGGAGGGTTGCATCAGGAAGGGCATCTGGCATAAAACTTGTTCCAAGTTGTTATGCGAACTGCTGTAGCGACCCCTCAACTGGAGCAGCCGAAAGACTAACAACAACGTGGCCCTTGTTAAGGTTTTTCAGATCCTTCTGCTTGGCCATTTTTCCTGCTTGTAAAACAACAACTTCAAGAACTGACTGTTCACTTTCTGCCTAATATGTCAACATAATGTGCTTTTAATGTTACGGTTGATCAGTGTATATATACATATCATCAATTTTGAAACACTTAGGATGAAGCTCAAGATGTCAAGATGTTCAGCTTTAATTCGAGGAGTTTGACAAAAGTGTGTCAGTCAGAAATTAGAGCCATTTACATAAACACACACCTGAATTATTGAACCAACTAACATAATTAGAAACGTAAGGATTGCCATTTGCAGTTAGTGAAGCCTGAAATATGGAACCCGTGGACATGACCAGATGCTGAGTTTCCTACTTCAATATGTTTTTCCACGCCTTTATCCTGCAGCTCCCTTCAGCTGTTGCTTGTTTGTGGGTCTTTCTGCCTTTTGTCTTGTCTTCAGTAAGAGAAAAGCCTGCTCTGTTTGGTTAAGGTCAGCTGACTGACCTGGCCAGTGAAAAATGGGCATAATGAGTAGCCTTCACTGTATGCTTTGGATCTGCAATATGAAGCGATGTTCTGCGTATTAGCTTTGCAGCGTTTGGTTAAATCTGAGCAGAGAGTACAGCCCTATACATCTCAGAACCACACCAGTGGCCCGGGTCCATTGGCAGCCATGCTGTAACACTACCTCATGAGATGATCCTTTCTTTCTCTATACTTTGCTCTTCCCATCATTCTGGTACAAGTTATTATTGGTTTTATCAGTCTAAAGAATCTGATAAAGTCTAATCTGGTCTTTCCGTTCTTCAGCGTTACCAGTAGTTTCCATGTTGTTGTGAAGTGTCTGTATTTACTTCATAAAGTTGTTTCTTGACTGTAGACTTTGACATCAACATGCCTTCCTCCTCATGAATGTCCAGGCCTCTTGCTGTTAATGAGCACCCAGTTAATTCCCTCTTGTTAAAAACGTTCCAAACTGGTTAATTGGCAATGTTTAGCGATGGTTTGGATATCACTCTTATGGGTTTATTTATTTATTTGTTTACTTTTGTTGGTTTTTAATCAGCCTTATGATGGCCTTCGTCATTTGCATGAACATCTCTTTGGATCTAATGAGCTACTAAATGCAACTGTAACACTCAGGTCCACCTCCAGGCCGTTTATCTGCTTGAATAATCATTGAGTAACGAGGGACGCCTGGCCATGCAACTGCTTGTCAACCATTTGTTCCATTACTTATGAGTCCCCAAAATTTATGGGCCTGACTTTCCATATAGCCATCCACTTGTCAAACCATCCAATCATCCAATTTATACCTTAATTTTGATTACTTTCTTCCTTCCATCCTTGTGCTTATTCTGTACCATAATCAATCCATCCATCACCTATGTAGCCATCTATGCCCTTTTTTATATTCATGCATGTGTCCATCGATTTACCTGTTGTCCTATTTATACCAATATTCATCCATCCATCATGAACTTAATTATACATCCTTGACCACTCAACACATCATCCATTCATTCATCCCTCCATCATCCACTTCACTGTTCATCCACTTCTTTGTTTGCTCTACTTGTGATCTGTGGCTCGTATACTGTTATTTTATTTGGCTTTCAAAACAAATGAAAAAAACATTTCCTTTGTTAAATGCCTTCACAATAGTTTTTCCTTCTTTCCCTTCAATTGCTTTTTTATGCACAAAATCCAGAACAAAGAAATGCGTGTTTTTTTTTGTTTTTTTTTTGGTGATACTCAAATCTGTGTTATATTGAGTTTTGCAATTCAGGCTGAATTATGCAGAGAGCCCGGAACATGAGCACGGCGCACAACAGGTTATTATGAAGAACTCCTAACCTCCTGTGATTTTCATTCCCTCTCCCCCTTTTTGACATATTCAAACATTATAGGCACGCTCATGAATAACACAGTCCTCTTACTTTAATAATAATAACGAGACGCTGCACATGCAAATTTTTTATTTTATTTTTTTACTCCAATCCCTCTGTATGTGCAGGCTTCATAAAACAAACAAACAAACAAACAAAAAAACTTAAGACCAGACATTTTAAGAAAGAGACAATAAATGCAGCTGGTTTGTTTCATCTCGAATTATTTTTTTTGCCATTTAAAGAAGAAGAAGAAGAAATAATGCGTGCAGTGAATGCGTCAGCGTGATGGATGACTACAACGTAAAGAAAAATGATAAACTAAACCAGAACCGATGGAACCAATTAAAATATACAAAAAAGATTGCGCAGAGTTAAAACTTCATTCCCAGGTGATTTATGGTTGCGTCTTTGGGCTAAAGCTCTGCAGCTAGTCATGCTAGAAAGCATGTGCATGCGAGTGTGTGTATGTGTGTGTGTGTGTTAGGCTTGAGACAGCCGTAAGATATGCACTCTGACTTCTAGTATAAAAGCACAGACTCACAGAAGCAATCTGATATATATGAGGCGTGCACCCGCTGAAATGAGCGTGCAAAATGTAGTGTGTTTATGTGTTTGTGTGTGTGAGTGTGTGAGTGTGTGTGAGTGTGGGATGGGGGAGGTATGGATGCTTGGGGGCTGTGTTTTATCTGTATATGCATTTCTGTACAAGACCAGATGGGAGCACTGCAGTCCTTCTGTCTCGTCCGAAAAAGAGGAAGGAAGGAAAAAAAAAAAAAAAAAAGAAGAAGAAGAAGAGTGAAGGGAGGATCTGGGCGTAATTGAAGTGGGAGGGTTATTAGTGATGCGTATAAAATCAAATCGAAACTTCTGACATCGGACTGAACCCACTTCAGATCCAGACATTATCATCGCACCTGATTGACAGGCTGCCAAATTGACCGAGCGATTCCATTCTCCTCTCGTTTCTCTCTTCATTTCTATACATGATGATGATGATGATGATGGAAAAGAAAAAAAAGAAATATATATATATATTTATCTTATTGCTCCATGAAAATATGCGCATTTATGTTCCTGTTTAATCACATCGCACTCCAACAAGCAAATATCCACGTATAGATTAACATCCACAAGATTTTCAATACAGTAACCAAACACAACACCTATCGATCGTCTTCATAGCAGTTACGCTCCACCGACTCGCTATTTCACAATCCAGGGGCGGCTGCTAAATTGCTGTAAGAACCGTTTTAACATCAATCAATGAGTGATTTGTGTTTCTATCAGTGCTGTCTGGTGAAAATTCCTACGCAGCAGACGCTCGCTCAGCTCAGGGCCTAATCTCGACAGTTTCACACCGAGCCCGCTCTTTTCTTTCCTTTTTTCTCTCCTTGAAACAAGAGCACTCCGTACGTATCTGCTGATCGATTCGTGGCTGGGGTAAAAGTGCGCCGAACATCTCCGCTTTGTGTAAAATATTGAATCCTGTTTGTAACGCCGATATCTCGAACAGTGGGCCTTATCGAACCCACGCGCCCCCGCGAATCAGCAGCTCCTTCAGGAGCATCACGAGGAATTAATGAAGTTTCTTTCCAGATCTCTTTGTTGCAGTTCACGCTGGAGGTTGTACTCCGTGCTCAGGTTGGGAGACGCCGTGCTCCTGCAGGACGGACGAGGTACTGCGGTCTGCAAGAGCCATTCTGATGACACGCTTCAGTAACTGAAGCCTGATGACATCGGCCCGTAACCCCGTGCCCGTCCGTGTTATTGTTTTCAGAAATTAGCCGTGCCTGATGCAATAAACCAGCAACGGCTTTCAGAAAAATATAATTCACTCCACAAACCTTTAGCACAACCTGAAAACGCACAATCTCTCTCTCTCTCGCTCTCTCTCTGTCTCTCTCTCGCTCTCCAACACTAAAGTCTGGTTCTAATGACTTCCACCCTTAGGCAGTTTAGTCAGTTTAGTCTCTCTTGATGTTTAGCCTTTGAACTGATTTTTTTTTCCCCCTAGTAGACTTTCATGCGTCGAGTTATTCCATTTCGCATCAGATCTCAACCCTGGTAAGAGAAAGCACTTGCATGCTTTACAGGAACACACCAACTGCCAGGGTTTAACTCGTCATCTTTGAGCTGTACGCCTACAAAACATTCTGATCATGCAAAGTTATGGAGAAAAACAGAAACCCATCCAGGAAGGTTACACTCTTAAACAAAATGCAATAAAGATAATGGGAGCCCTTTCTGAATAAATCAAAAATGAACCTCTAGAACGGCTCGGCGGACGTTTCTCAGAGCAGGAATGATGTAATGGAAATATTTAAACTTTATAAAAATAATTAAAAATTGAGTAGTTTCTTTATGAGTGTTGTTTACTGACAGAGGAAAAAGTCATATTAATAAATACTTAACAATCTGAACAATTTGATTAAAAATCCTAAAGATACCAATTGGCAAAATTCAAAATTCAAGACAACCAAGGTTTTCCTCAATTCTTTCAGATAAGCGGGACTCAGTCATCCTGTTCTTTCTCTCTCTCTCTCTCTCTCTCTTGCTCTGTGTGTGTGTGTGTGTGTAAGAGTGATAGCAGTATTCAGGAGCATGACCTCACTGCTCACATCTCCACCAGAGCGAAAAGGATGACAGCCGCGTGCGCGACTACTGTACAACATCTGCATCAGAGACACCAGGGTGAGTCAAAAATAATCCGCACTCCAGTTATATTGAAATTTCTCTCGGCCTCTCTGCGCTTTAAGTTCGAGGCTCCTGTCTCCCCTGTCACTTCTGTGCAGGTGTGTGAACGTATTACATCAGTTCATTTGTAACTGCGGTGCGAGGGGGAAAATGGACACTGCATTTGTGATTTGCACAAAAGAAGAGCAGCGTGCAGTGATTTTTTTGTTTTTCATGGTCCGAGGGTGGACCTGGTCCCGAAACAACTCACAGAAGAGCATAAAGAGAAGTGTTTGAGATTTCTTAAAGTGAATCATTACTGGAGAGTAAACGGCAGCGTGTGGAACGGAAACATCCTCAATCACAGACCGAGAAAATGTTCAAAAGTCAAAACCATCAGCTGGAAAATTCATCAACGCTTACAGGTACCTGGCATTCTTGAGGGTCAGAAGTATTGGAACAGCATCAGGAAGAAGGTTCAACAATCAACGGTGCTCGTTATAATGAGACGCTTATTGAAGAGCTGAAGACTAAACTTATTTAGGATTAAACAGAGAGGACCGATATCCGAGGGCGTCGTGATCTCACGTGACGATGCACGTCTGCACACTGTCTACACTGAGGTGTAAAAGCGTCCTCACTGTAGTCCTGATCTCACTCCACCAGACTTTCACCCTGTTTGGTCCCCTGAAAACAGGACAAAGATTTACTTCTGATGAAGAAGACAGCGGTGCGTTTGTGGCTCGCAGCTCAGCCGTAAATATGTTTTAATAAGAGAATACGGAAGCTTGTTGACAGACGGACAAAGTGTATTGAAATTCAAGGTTATGCAAAAAAGGAGGTTATGCAAAAAAAAAAAAAAAAGCATTTGCCTTTTCTAAAAGTTAATTAACATAAATTCTACAGCCAGAGTGTACACAGTTTTCCGATATTCACAGAACTTTTTGTTGTAATAGAAACACTGATGCACTGTACACTGTACAAATCATAATTAATGCAAAGCGCAGTAATAAGAAACTGGCCTTTTCACACCCTGCTCCGGAGTCTGATCTGCGGTGTGGTTTTGTTCAGTATCAGAGTAAATAACCGTGGCAGTGTGATGGATGACTGGAACACAGAATAGGAAATTATTCTAAAGCGAAACCAGAACTGATGGAGCCAATTAAAAAAATATACCGCGGATAAAGTTAATAATGTTAAATGTCTTCGTTCCCGGACAGTTTGCGGTTCCAATTCTCAGCCAGAAACCCGAAATCCTTTGTGGCCTATTAAATATTTGCGTTATCTCATCTTCGGAAATCCAGCCTGATAGGAGCGATGGCGGAACAGAAGGAAAGTAATCTCTCCTGCCATTTATTGGAATAAGATGGCGTCGAGAGTGTCAAAGTTTTCAAGGGTGCAATTCCTCCAGGGCAAGGGATGATTATCATGAAATATTTTAATAGCGTTCCCATGAAGACCTAACCACTCCAATATATAACAACAACAACGAAAAAAAAAAAGATCCCTGGTAATTAGGATGTTCACTGGAGCTTCACTCGTAACTGTCAGATCGAGCTATTAAAATAAATGATAATTGATCACAGAGGGAGTGAATGCCTTGATTTGTTTGTCAGCTCGGAGTACGGATTTCCGAAACGGAAGGGCAGAATTATTTCAAGCACTCAAAGGGCCGATTGTTCTTTGGGAATTTCCAATCAATCTCGGCGTAGCTGGCCGAACAGATGAATTGGGCGTTGGTTCGGTATGCAAGCTGCCCTGTGATCATTAGCGGCATCGTTCCCTCGAGCTAGTATGGACGCGGAAGCTAATCAGTAACTGTAATGGTCGTTTATGGGCTATAATGGACACACTTCATAACTGTCAAGCGCTGGGACTCGTGTGCAGTCTCACTGGCTAATAAATGAAAAAAAAAAACTTTGTCTCAGAAGAAAGCAGCTGTGTCAAAAAAGAAAAAAAAAAAGAAAAAAAAAAAGAGATGCCTGTCAGAGTACCATGCTTGTGTTGAAGGCAACGCAGTTCATTATAATTAGCAGGACGTCAGGAGCACGGCTCCCTAGGCGCCGCACGAGCGACTACCTGTGTTAGATGTGTCATCTTTATTAGTCCGGGCGTGCTAAGCCTGGCACCCTGTGTGCTAATCCCTAGCTAAAGAAACAGCTTTCAAGGAATTAACATCAAAAGTGGAGCCTAGCGTGCTGGCAGGGGAGCTTTCACCATCCTTAGCCTCAGCTCGCTTGGCGTGCTTGCGAGTCTTTCCGGGGATGAACCGAAAGTTCACCTTGTCCTCTGTTCCACCCTAAGTCCTCGACCTTGTTCTCCGCCTCCTTTCATAATCCCGTTCTGATTTTTCCAGTGTTTCGGAGAGATCCAGCTATTTCCCTGTGCTGTGTCGGACTTAATCCTGCCTCTGATCGCACACGGGTCGGCGGTTCAAACGGCCGGCTCGCGCCGGATTGATGAAGAAAGCTTTTCAAAGGTGCGCTTCAAGTGCTGACACGGCTTATTCCCTAGCACTGTTTTGCATTGCCGTGTTGTTTGCGAGTCTCCCTGGTGAAGAGCCAGCCTGATTGAAAGAGCTGTCACCGTCACTGCAGCGAGCCCGCATTAGTTATTGCGCCGCTTGATACCCTCGGAGTCGCGGAAAGGCCTATTAAAGCATAAAACTTGGCATGCCGGTGCTGGGAATGGTTCGGGCCAGTCCATGCTAATTAAATTCAGAGACTCTACTCACTTTCCATTGAGTAAGGAAGCTGTTTAGCATCTTTTTCCCCCCCACTCAGGTATTGCTTTCGCACTAACTCATTTTCGCAGTTTTGTTGAATTACCTCATCGCTTAAATAAAGAACTCGATACGACGAAATCAACAGGGCAGTTTCTCATTTTCAAACAGATGCAAATGGCTAGCTGTTGGAGTTACTCAATCACCCGTACTTTCGCAAAATCAGCAGTGCAGACATGCCTAAGGTTAGTTCTTTTTGGTCTATTAGTTTAGCTAAACATCAATACGATCCCCGAAGCGCTGTCTGAATGCTTAACTCGCATAAAAGCCAAAAGCTAATATGTTGATCGGCTGTCAAGTTTCCCGTATTTGTCCGGGTAATCCGTTTTATTCGCAGAAATTCTCTCCGTGCACAGTGACAGACTGTCGACTTACGGCGGAGAATCAATATTTGAAACGCGCGAGGTTTTAGCGTGTCTGAAACCTATTTACTATATATATATATATTTTTTTTAATGTTTTGGATGAAAAAATAGTTGGATATAACTAGTGGGTGTCTGTTTATCAGGGCAGCATATTGACCAAGGAACAGGCTCTTTTTATGCTAATTTGCTAATTCTAGCAATCCACCAGGATAAACAGAGCCAATGCCGACGCTTCTATAAACACAGGAACTGTTTTAGTTTAGTTGTTAGCGTTCTACTTTATTGACTAAAAGATCATGAGGTTCTAATCCCAGGTCTGTTCTGGGGCCACTGTATGGATTTCAGTGTTCACGTCCCGGCGGTACGTTTGATTGCTCGTAATTTTGTTTGGATTAAACAACGTAACGGAAATAAGTATGTGTAATGAAATGGTAGATTGACTCAGCGGCTTAGGGTCGATTCTTTTTATAGACAGATAATGGCCGTTATTCGTTGCTCATTAAGTGTACTAATTAACTTAAGAAGACCGTTAACATGTTGGATAACATTGAAGACGAACGACCGCTCTCGCTGGTGTTTTTAGAGCCTTTCTTTATTAGTGCGACGCACCACTTCTTGTTATGCAAGTATGCTAATTTTAGCAGCGTTTGGAGTTCTACCAGGAACACAGATTAAAGAGACGCAAAAACGAACGCTTGTTGCTGATTGACAGCACATACGGATTGCTGAGGGCGTAAACATCATTGAGGAAACTTTACTGCTGATTGTCTTTACTTATAAATGTTGACAGGTATACAGGAGATGTTGCATTAATGAGAGAGAGAGATGCATAACCTCCAACGCATTTAAAGCAACCTTGCGTCTAAATTATACAGGCGTTTAGGGAATCAGTGCTGATTCATCTATACATATAGGAAAAAGGTGAAGTTTGGATGTTAAGTCTCTGCAGTATATTGTGAGATCAAATCCCAAGAGCGGAAAATAACCCTGCTAATCCCTCACCCGCTCAGCTTTACGCTTGGCTTGGATTGTGAATTACTTGTAATTATGTTTGGATTACACAATCTACACAGAATGTCCTGTACGTCTCTCCAACACAAAAGCAGCTCTGAAGGTTAAAGTCAAGTAGACTTTCTAGACAGAACCTGCTCTGTGTTTGTCCCTCGTTAAGCGTAGAGTGCTAACTGCGACATACTGTAAAGGATACTGTAACTTTAGACCCGTTTGAGTTAAATCGCGGATGTCTTTCCGTATTAGTGAAACGCACCGACCGAAGCAATGCCCCGCTTCTTGTTATGCTGCTATGCAAATTCTGTTTCGAATCTGGAATTCCACCAGGAACACAGATTAAAGAAACGCTAAAGCGAACACTTACCGTTGATTGACAGTACATACAGATTGCTGAGAGCGTAAACATTTATTTAAACAACCATCTTCTCTTGAAAACTTGACAACTTTATACAAAATGCATCACATTAACAAGAACCCATACTGCATAAATGCACATCTAACGCGGACTGCTGCATTTAGGAAATGATTAATGCGGCGAGACTTTGTGTATAAATAGAGGAGGGATAGTAGTTCAGCGGTTAGAGTACGTGTGTGAAGTGGGTTCAAATCCCAGCACTGCCGGAGAGAAGTAGGACTGTGAACCCCTCAGCTGGGTTTAGATTGGATTAAACACTTTTTGCTCCTGATGTCAAGATGTCTGTCATAACGTCCATGATCCCACCCACTTCTGGGACGTGACTTACCGTGTGCCAGTTCCAAAACACACATTCAAATCCTGTCCTTAAAGCACTTTCAGCAGGAAAACACATCTGATAACGTTATGTCATCTCAAACACCACGCTGTCTCCTTAGTAATCGCTTCTAAGCTGTTCTGAATCGCCTCTGAAACGTCCAGCGAACGTGGGCTACGATGCTAACCAGGTTCTAACACAAGGCTGAATCCCAGATCTCTCTCTCTCTAACTCCTGATCAACAACTTGGTGTGTGGAACAAGGGATCGTACACCCTACATAGCGCACTAGCTTTCCATTTCGCACTATTTGGGATTCGACCCCAGAACAGTTAGGTAGCTGTTCATTAGAGAGCTTGAAATAAACGTCAGTGTTAGTTAAAGGTACTTGTACATCATTCTATGAAGCGTAAATCAAATTCAGAGCATTCCATAGCATCGTCTCATTTGTAAGCATCGAATGCGCTAACTCTACTAAAATGCCACCAAATCCAGGAGGAGGAATCACATCTTTGATTCACCATCTAAGGTCATAACGCTACGTATGATGACAAATCAAACAATCTGCAAATGAGTATCCTTATTACCTTCTTCATCCATTTTCACATGCATGTTTCCATTTTTTTTTTTTGTGTGTTTTTTCCCCCTATTTTCTCCCTAATTTAGTCGTGTCCAATTCCTCCCCGTCACTAGGGGGCTCCACATTAAGGCTACTACTACCACTCAGTCGGGAGGGCCGAAGACTATCATGTGTTTCCTCCGAACCACGTGACGCCAGCCGACCGCATCTTTTCGAACTGCTCACTCACGCACCATTGGCGGTGGCGTAACACACTCGGAGGACAGCGCTATCCGCTCCTTCCGCGTGCGCGACCTCACAGACGCCCCTGATTGGCTGTAGAGCCGTGATTAATGTGGGAGCACGAAGTATCCCTCATCCCTCCCCTCTGAGAGAGCTCGGCCAATCAGCTCTCTCTAGACCTTCGGCTGCGAGAGCTTGTTTCCTTTTTGAATAAATCCACCACGGCATATTGCATATAAACCAAAATCCGCAGAACAGAAGCCATCGATTGCGAATCTTTCTGTTATTTTTATTTTTTTGGCTCTAAAATACACCTTGAACGTGATCATCAACAAAAATATCTAGTAGGTTAATGTCGGTGAACAATGCTTCTGCGGTACGTGGTTGTGACGGACGTCGTGGTGGTCACATGACTGCAAAAGGTCAATACTTCATTTAGATTTAAATATTCCCCAAATTAACATGTGTAATGTAATAAAAAAGGCATTACAGTAAGTTATCTGTTTTATGCTGTTATGAAGATGATGCAATTAAGCTGAGGCACAGTTACCACCAATGTGATTATACAGAATACTAATTTGTTCCTTCTATTCGATAGAGATTTTTTAATTATACAGTAGGTGACACAGTGGTTTAGTAGTTAGCACTGTCGCATCGCACATCCAGGTCTGGTGGTTCGGATCTTGCCTCCGGTCCTGTGAGCTTCCGCCTGCTAATCCGGTTTCCTCATACAGTCCAAAGACATCTAGGTTCATTAGTGTTTCCAAAGTGTGCGAGTGCGTGCTTGTGCATTGCAATAGGTTGGTAACCCATCCAGGTTGTACCCCATGTTGTGCCCCAAGTTCCCTGGGATTGGCTCCCGTGAGCCTTCACATGATACGTCGTATAGACAATGCGAAGATTCCCAAGATGTTGGAAAAAATTGTTACAAAGCACTGACTTCTTCCAAAATCAAGGATTGCACACAATTTTTTTTTTTACTACATTTAATGTGGAGCATCTTATAAATGAACCGTTACCATAGAAACGGATAGATTTTGGAATGTATATTATAAAGAGTTAAACAGTTGAGAAACGTGGGTTTCTAAACCAAACTTCTCCTCCTTCTTCCCGTGTCAAGGTACCTCTGCAGACGGAACGAATTTCAGACTTGCAGCATGTGTTCAAACCAAAGAAGTCATAATGGCAAAACTGGAGGGTTTTTTTAAGCACCTGAACAGCAGGATGGAGCAAAAGAGTGCACTCTATTTTAGACGCCCCCGTTGTGTTTCAGGGCAGCACAGCGGTGACCTCTTTGAGTCGGTGAGGAAGAAGATGCTCGGTAAAAGTAAACGTTTCTTTGCAGTTGTGCTCGCACTGATGTTCACCCACTCACGTGTCTTCAGGCGTGCAGTTTGTGACTTTCAGAGTCCAGCTTTCTGTTATGACACCGAACATTAGGAGCAGAACTGAATGTAGTATTTTCCATTTTATAGAGTCAAACACAGAAATTTAATCTGCAGTAAAAAGACCAGAGTGGCCGATTATTATTTTCAATAAATAATAAATATACTAAGGCCGTGGATTAAGCTTCGCAAAGATCTGTATCATGGTCAGAATTTACGTAGCAGGTGGCGACTATTGTAATTTAAGATGAGTGAGACAGAGAAATAAATTGAAAAATGTCCACAGGAACCTAAGCATGGAGATGATTAAAGATATTATTTTCACCTGTTTACACCAAATAATAAACTCAATAAAACACATATTGAAGTATGATGCTCCAGCACCTGTTAAGTCACAGTGTAATATATTTTGCCCATGAGATTCTTGGGTTGTGGCCTCGATATATTATACTGTATTTATGGAGTATCATTAAAACTTTATATTGTAGTCTCAAAGTATCATCTCATGGCCTTGATATATTACTGCATGCCATTAATGCATTTTTCTGTAGTGTCAGTATATTATCTCATGACCTCAGTGAATTATCTCATGGTTGCAATCAATTACCTTGTGTCGTTAATACATCCTGGGGAAAATATCTGATCTTGTGGCTGGAGTATTATCCTGTTGCCTCAATGTGGTAAATCATTACCTTAATATATTATCTTGTGGGTTTCATGTGGTAATGTGTCTCATGCCTTAATATATTATCTCGTACTGTTGATATATTACTTCATGCCATCAATATTTTGTCAAAGCATGGTCTCAATACATGATGTTGTGTCAATACATCATCTCATGCTATCTCAAAAGTGTATCTTGTCGTTTTCCTGTACTAACTAATCACCTTAATAAATTATCCTGTAAATTGTCTTTTAACCTTGATATACAGGATATAGCTTAAAGATATCTTCTCATAGTCGTTTAAATGAAAAACTCATCTGATTATCTTGTGACTTTAAAATATTATTTATCTCATGGCTTTAATATATAATCTGAATATATGATAAAAATATATGATCTTGTGGCTGGAGTAGTATCTTATTACCTCAGTGTGTCATTCAATCATTACCTTATTATATCATCTTGTGGTCTCCACATGTTATCTCAAGGCTTCAATGTATTATCTCGTAGCCTTGATATATTACTTTATGCCATCAATATATTGTCTTGTAGACTCAATACATGAATGTGGTCTCAGTACATAATATTGTGTGTCATTATATTACCTCATCCTCCCTTAAAGTACTGTCTTGTAGTTTTCCTGTAGTAACTAATCACCTTAACGAATTATCTTGTAAATGATCTATTGATCTTGATATGCAAACAATATTTTCTTATGGTCCCTAAACGCAAAACTCATGGCTTCAGTATATTATGTCATGACCTAAATATATCATCTTGAGGTTCTAAATTGATTATCTTGTGGTCTCAACATATTATCTTGTAGCTTATATATGATCATGAGATTTCAACTGATTATCTCATGGCTGAAATATATTATCTAGTAGCCTAAATATATGATCTTGAGATCCCAACTGATTATCTTGTGGTCTTAATGTTTATTCCATGGCCTCAATAAACCTTACATAGCTTGTGACCTTGAAATACTCTCTCATGGCCTAAATATATTATCTTGTAGCTTCAATATATTATCTTACTGTATGATCTTGAGATCTCAACTGATTATCTCATGGAGTCGGTATATTATCTCATGCCTTCAATATACCTTGTTGCCTCAAATATTTTATATTGTGGTCTGAAAATGACTTTTAGCCTCAAAATTCTATCTTGTTCTCTCTATATATTTTATATTTTAATCTTAATGTATTATCTCATGTCCTTAATATATTATCTTGTGGCCTTAATATACTTATATACTTGTAGTCTCGATACATAATCTCATGGCCTAATTATATTTCCTCATAGCCTCAAAATATTATCTCATAGTCTCACTATACTGTCTTGTAGCCTGAATGTATGATCTTGAGGCCTCAACTAATTATCTTGTTATCAATGCATTATCTTGTGGCTTCAGTGTATTATCTTACAGCCTTAATATTATTTTATGGCCTCAATAAATTATTTTGTAGCTTTAATATTATCTCATGACCTTAATATATTATCTTGTAGCCACAATATACTATCTTACTGTATAGCCTAACTGTGAAATCTCAACTGATTATCTCATGGAGTCAGTATATTATCTCATGCCTTCAATATAATATGACTTATAGCCTCAAAATTTTATCTCGTTGTGTATTATCATATGGGCTTGTAGTCTTGATACATTATCTCATGGCCTAATTATATTTCCTCATAGATTCAAAATACTATCTCATAGTCTCACTATTCTGTCTTGTAGCCTGAATGTATGATCTTGAGGTCTCAACTGATTATCTTGTTATCAATGTGGCCTCAGCGTCTTATCTTACAGCCTTAATATATTATTTTATGGCTTAAATATTATCTCATGACCTTAATATATTATCTTTTAGCCTAAAGTGTTATCATGTGGACATCATATACAGTATTAACCCATTTCCTCTGTATATTATCTCTTGGTTTCAATTTGTCATTTGGAATTATTATTATTATTATAGTTTATTATTATTATTATTATTATTATTATTATCGGACTCGATAAATTCTGTAGCCTCAATGCATCATGGTGTTGCGTCAATATATTAATTTCTGTTCACGCTTATTAAAATGAACCACTATGTCACATCATCAGCTCTGCACTGAAGCAATACAAAAGGAACCAGGAGTGAATCTATCATTAGAATGTCTCATTACAGTCTCAGTAACCTCTTTATACCCTCTCAATGGGACTGACTTTACCTCTGTGGAATCACTTGGCCTCTAGAAATGAAGATAAAGAAGAAAAAAGATGGTGGTAGTGGCCAAACGAAACCATATCTCTGGAAATATTCGCGGCTTGATTTATAGCCGGCCGTGAATCTTTGGAAGTGTGGGAGATTACCGCACGAGTCCCTTACCGCTCGCTGCTTTGCTTCACAGGCCCGCGCTCCCCGAAGACGACACTACATCTCCCGCTGTCATAGCACACTTATTAGACAGCCTCGCCACAAAAATAAAGGAAAAAGGGGAAAGGGAAAAAAAAAAAAACCTGCAGGAATTTCTTATGCACTTTCATATCGCACCTGAGCTGGGCCTGGACGCGGGGATGCACACTGCAGAGGGTTTTTTTTTCTTCTACTTCCTAAGCTATGCTTTTCCCTTGTGTGCAGTCAGAGCAGGTTTATACACTATGTTTTTTTGTTGTTGTCGCGTTGCTCTTTAGTAGACATTACATAACAACTACAGCAACAATAAAGACCCAGGCTTTTCCTACAGTACGTATATAGGAAATCTGCTGAAAGTGGCGTAAAAGTCATAATCCTGTTATGGCACAGCAGTAGCCGGTGTATCTCATGTGTAATTCATCACAATGTGCTGCCGCTAATGAGCGTTTGCCTTTATGGATGAGATATAATACGAGCTTTATTTGATGCTTAACGTTCCACACTTTCTTTTTCTTCCACTGTCAGAATAAATAACAAAAAGGAAGATCTTTTTTTTTTTTTCACCTTTCTAAAAAAAAAAACAGGCAGGAAAGGAGCAATCTTCGGCATAAATGCGTATTATATATAGAGAGAGAATGATAAACTTCACACGCTTCGACTAATTAAACGCAGCTAACCAAATTTACACACGTTCAAAATCAGTGTGGCACATTGAGTGAAAAAAGTGAAATAAATAATTATAAGAATAATGATAATAAAAAGAACGCTTGGTTAAAAGCAATCCGTATTTCAGAGTGAGCGGCTTGGCGAGGGAAGAAGACTAAAAAACTAAAAAACATGGTGTCGGTGCTGAGAAGTGTCTCATCTACAGTACAGTAGGTGAAAAAGTGAATTTTCAGATAGGATCATCCTGTATAACACCATTTAATAAACCATTCCATGCTTCTTATCTCCAGATCCATGCTTAAGTTTTTGTACATATTTATGCACATTTATATTTTTATAAAAAAAAAAATCATTTGCTAAATACAGTTTCACATCCTTTGATGTCTGTAGTGTTTGTTACTTTTTTAAATTCAAATCTTTCAACGGTCTTAACTGTCATTCAGATGAAACTTGGCTGATTTTAGATTTCACATGAAAAGACACAAAGCAGAAAAAGTGTATTATTATAAAATGCCGAATTGTTGGATTTGACACGGTTACGGACACTACAGTTTTTTATTTTATTTTTTTGGAACAATTTTTACAGGTCGTATGCTTCCAGAAACTTATACAAATTTTAGTATTAGTAAAGGAATATGAATAATTTTCTTTTTAAATGATTACTGTCTGAAGCGAGACAGCATAACACTGAAAAATGCCGATTTTTGGGGCAGATATAAAATCGTCTCTCCAAAAACGGCTGAAGTTAGAAATTTTTAAGTGACGCAGGATCGCTCGCTTTCATGTAGCGTAAACTTCAGAAGTAGCTTGTTTAGCCGCACACATTTTCTGTAGTATATGTAGAACATAAAAAAATAATTATAATTAAATCAGCACCACTGCTGTGTTTTGGCCGAGTGTGTATAATGAAGAGACACGTGTTCATAATAAGGCCTTTGTGTTAAAATACTGTTCTCGCCATGTCAGTGATTAAACTAATCAGCTAATCAACACCTTTGAAACATCAGAATAACAAATAAAATAACATATAAATAATAAAGATCTAAAGGACAAGTCACTTATCCCCACACACACACACACACACACACACACACACACACACAAACAAAAGTGATTATTTTAATACCAGGGAGATCATTACACTCGATTAGAATTATTGTTGTAAATAAGATAATTGATACTTTGTGATCAGTGATTAGACGTGGAAGCTGAAAACCGCTGTGTGTGTCGATGTTGCGCCTGGTGTGATGTGCGCAGATGGAGCAGTGCTGCGAACGTAGGTGTGTGTGTGTGTGTGTGTGTGTGTACACGGGCTGAGCTCTGCACTGACCCGAGCTGTGTGTGGGCAGATGGGTAAAGACGACTCGAGGAGGCGAGACACAACTCATTACTGCGAGCTCCCACGCTTCCTAAACAGATGGAACAAACACACACACACACACACACACACACACACACACACACACTACTGGTGCACAGCAAAACTTAGACAAGAACATAAACCACACACGAACGTACGTATGTGCACATGCAAGCTCACACACACACACACATACACACACACACACACATGCACACGTATGGACATAACCTAAGCCAAGAGCATAGTTGTCACACATACACACTTGTGCCCAATAAAAGTTTGAGAAGGATATAATCAGTTACATGCACACACACACACAACCAACATAACACAACACACACACACACACACACACACACAACACGCACACACACTCCCTTGTGGGCAATACAACTTAGGCAACAATATAGTTATCACACATGCACACACACACACACACACACACACACACGAGCTTGTTCAGGTTAACCACTTTGACCTTGGGGTCAGCTCACTCTGCAGTGATTTCACACAGGGCCGGAGGTCAGAGGTCGTGGTTCTGCAGGCTCGGCTCGGCGCGTCCCGCCCGGTTCTCTCTCTCTGAACACAATAATCCGTATTATCTGCTCGGCCGGAGCGCGGGCTCGCCGGGGGCCGCAGTCGATCCGACGCCACGCCGCGTGATTGACGGGCAGATTGTTGCAGTCCTGCACTTTTTTCACAGCTTGTTTTCCGCCAGACTCAGTAGGGGCAGCTCTCTACATGCTCGTCTGTATTGTGTTAGAGAGAGAGAGAGAGAGAGAGAGAGAGAGAGAGAGAGACAGAGACAGAGAGAGAGAGACAGAGAGAGAGAGAGACAGAGAGAGACAGAGAGAGAGACAGAGACACAGAGAGAGAGACAGAGACAGAGAGAGAGAGACACAGAGAGAGACAAAGAGAGACAGAGAGACGGAGACACAGAGAGACAGAGAGAGAGAGACAGAGAGAGACAGAGAGAGACAAAGAGAGACAGAGAGACGGAGACACAGAGAGACAGAGAGAGAGACAGAGACACAGAGAGACAGAGAGAGAGAGAGAGAGAGAGACAGAGACACAGAGAGACAGAGAGAGAGAGAGAGAGACAGACAGAGAGAGACAGAGACACAGAGAGACAGAGAGAGAGAAAGACAGAGACACAGAGAAGGAGAGAGCGAGAGAGAGTGGTTTTTTTCTTCTTCACTTAAATGCTTTTGTATTTCAGAATCGACCTGCAGTATGTGCATATCACACACACACACACACACACACACACACACACACACCCTGATGGTCCTAATCTCCCCTACAGGATGCCCAGTGCACTTTGGATGTTCAGGTCTTCTGCGCTCGTTCTTAATTTGGCGTGTGTGTTTTTATTAGTTCACTGTTTCAGCTCTGTGGTTCTCTCTCTCTGTCTCTCTCTCTCTCTCTCTCTCTCACTAGGTCTATGGTTTGTTTTTTCAGTTATGCTAATGCTAAATGCTAATGGTCAAGCAAATTGTAGTCTCAGTTTGGTGTTCTTAGCTGATAAGGTCGACACCCAGTGTGGTCTGAAGGCCACGTGCTTCAAGGTTCTACATGTAGTGTTGAGATCTTCGGCATTTTCTCTGTTGCAACTAAATTTTTTGAGTTATTTAAGTAACTCTCGCGTTTCTAGCAGCTCGATCAGGTCGGGCTGTTCTCCTCTGACCCCTGGCGTCAACATGGTGTTTTTCTACAGAGACCCGACCTCACTGGATGTTTTCTTCTGGATGTTTTTCACACTATGCTCTGATGGTTGTGTGTGGAAATCCCAGTACATCGCCAGTTTTGGAAATACTCAGACCAGTACGACCATGCCGTGTTCAGAGTCACCGAAAACACCATGTTTCCTGTCCTGATGCTCGGTTTGATGCTCGTCTACATGCCTTGAGTAGTCGCTGGCGTGTGATTGGCTGATTGGACAGTTAACATGCAGCTTAACAGGTGTACCTAATAAAGTGGCCAGTAGGTGTAAACACTGTCCATGCAGACAAACACACAAAGTATCTATAGACCTGCATATATTTTCATACACACACACACACACACAGAGAGAGCGTCCAGAGTTATCTTACCCTGCAGCTCTCCCCACACTAGAAAACCTTGTAACTGCTCTTGGCTGATTATTGCGCCGGTTTCCATGGCGACTACCCACAATCCTCGGCGCATGCCGATAGACGCGCATTTAAATCATAATAATCCATTCTCCTGTCGTTTACCTCTTTGAACAAGGAGGTAATTGGTTTCCTTTAATCCGGTTTCTTTTGACACGGCCCACATTTAATTACAGAGTTTTGTAGGAGGACAGTGCGGCTTTTGTGTTCAGAGCTTCAGTGGACTTCAGGATTCAATACACCCTGCGAGGAAAAGGGCCTAGAACTGAAAGTAGCAATTGATGTCATGAGGAAAAAAAAAAAGAGAGAGAGAGAGAGAGAGAGAGAGAGAGAAATAAATATAGAAATAAAGCATGAGCTTTAATAGAGAAGTGTTACTCAGACTGGATACTGGCTTTTGTTTGAACTGATTCAACTAAAAAGTTTTCAAAGAGCTGTGTGTCGAGAGAGAGGTGTGTGTGTGTGTGTGTGTGTGTGTGTGTGTTAGTGTTTGCTCCAAACTCAACATGAATACAAGGGGATAAAAAGGTCATTTTAATTAACGCTAGCTGATGGAGCTTGGACACACACACACACACGCACACACGCACACGCACACACACACCTCATCGGCTAATTATCAACCACTGATGTTGAATCAGGTGTGTCCATAATATACTAACTATCAGGCAAGCGTGCACAAGTCTGTATCTATGTGTGTGTGTGTGTGTACATTTCTGAAGGTTTATATATTTGGAGGACACTTTATTAGGAACACCTTAAACAGTTTTGATACAGTTGTGAGATTCGGGTAAATGTTCAGAAAGTGGGAAAGTCTGGTCTTAGGGATTTCACACACACACACACACACACACACACAGATTACATTTACAGCACTTGGCCGACACCCTTATCCAGAGCGACTTTTTTTTTTTTTTTTTTTTTGAAGATTAAGGATTTTGCTCAAGGGTCCAGCAGTCGCGACTTGGAAGTGCTGAGGTTTGAACCTGCGACCTTCTGATCAGTAGGCCGACGCCTTGACCACTGAGCCACCGCTGTCCCTGATTACAGATAGAGTTTACGGATTGGGATCTGTGGAGTTTAGAGTCCGGGTTAGTGGGTCTGGTGCTCTTTGCCTGCTGGGCCCCGTGCATGCACTGGGTGTTCTGGTGCCTTTCTATTGTGTCCAGGATTTACATTTATGTTTTTCAGAGGTTTGTGTATGAGATTGGATGGGACGGGCTGGACTTGGGTCCCTGTGGGCATGGGTGAGCCCTGGGTGTCTAAGCGTGTCTTAGACACGTCACTTCATGAGTGGTGTTAATGTTATGTCTGATCAGTGTACTGTATACAGCGCATTTTTTTTGTTTTTTTGTCCAGTTGTGTTGAGGTCAAGCAAATTGTAGACTCACTTTGCAAACTTAAATCATGCAAACTTAAAATCCTTAGACACTTCCTGCTCAGTCGGTTTACTTTTTGGCACAAAACCAAAGCATAAAGCCTCTGGTGTGTTTCACCAGCTTTATGAGAAAAACACACACACACAAACACACACACACACACACACACACACACACACACACTGTTCTGAGTGATTCGCGTTTCTAATGTGGATGTGGTGTGGATATTTGATTCCCTTAAATGCCGTGTGACAATATTAATGGAATTACAAATCCAAATTAGCCCTGAGTCTTGACGCCTCGGGCGGTTATGGACTAGCGGAGGAGCGATTTTTAATAATGTGGCTCGGTCGTATGAAAAATAATTACACACTGATAACTGATTAATGAGATGTTTTGAAGCTTTCAGGTCCAAGCAGACCTGATGAGAACTAAATGGATCCCTCATTATCGACTCTTAAACTTTGTGATGCGTGCACTGTTCAGATTGCGTGCACACACACACACACACACACACACACACGTCTCTGGTTACACCACAGAGGGATAACGTGACAAGTATCTCTGGTGAACAATAGGAAATCTTGTTTTGATCCCATAGCGCGCAAGTGAAGCTGCTAGACGCGTCTGAATAAATCAGTCTTAATGAGATGAGCTCTGCTATATCTTATATCTAGACACGAACAATGCAGAATGTAAACTTCTTCTTACTGTATCATTATGGCTTATTGATTTTTCCTTTAAGCATTTGTCGTTTCTTTGTTTTATATTTACTGAAGTGCTACAACATTTTAAAAATAATTATTATATTTATTATTTATTATTATCTATATTGTTTATGTTTTTTATTATCAACTGATCTAACCCACACTGACCACGAAAAACACGCCCACCTCAAACACTCCAAGACACGCCCACCTCAACCACTCCAAGACATGCCCACTTCACTTACTCAGACATAACCACCTCAACCTCTTTAAGACATGTCCACCTCAACCATTCAGATATGCCCAACTCAACCACTCCAATACACACCCACCTCAACCTTGCCAAGACACGCCCACCCCAACCACTTTAAAACAAGCCCACCTCAACCACCCCAAGACACGCCCACCCCAACCACTTTAAAACAAGCCCACCTCAACCACCCCAAGACACGCCCACCCCAACCACTTTAAAACAAGCCCACCTCAACCACCCCAAGACACGCCCACCCCAACCACTTT
>JAQMYL010000009.1:1920129-1937425 GCA_030014365.1 Clarias pachynema
AGACACGCCCACCCAGACCACTTTATAACATGCCCACCTCAACCACTCCAAGACACGCCCACCCAGACCACTTTGTAACATGCCCACCTCAACCACTCCAAGACACACCCACCCCAACCACTTTATAACATTCCCACCTCAACCACCCCAAGACACGCCCACCCCAACCACTTTAAAACATTCCCACCCCAACCACTCCAAGACACGCCCACCCCAACCACTCCAAGATATGCCTACTTCACTCAGACACACAAACCTCAACCACTCCAAGACACGCCCACCTCAACCTTGCCAAGACATGCCCGCCTCAACCACTCCAAGACACGCCCACCTTGATCACTCAAAACCATTCCCACCCTTACTAGTTAGACATGCCCACCTCAACCACTTAAAGACACGACTACTGATCTATTGAGGCCTTAAAACTGGTAGGATCAGAACAGACATTCCTATTTTAGGGAATAAAACAATTACCCTGTCTGTTAAAGAAACATAAGATCGGTTGTTGTGATTAAAAGATAAATCTGTGATCATCTGCTGTCCTACTCAGAGCTGCTCTTTTATAGGAATTAAATCAACACCTGATGACCAATCACAATCCCAAATTAACGCTGAGGATGTTTTTTACGTCTAGATGTCCAGTTTCACGATGGAAATCGATCATATAGGGTTAAAGAAAGGAAAATGTGGGTTAACGATAACATGTCTGGATGTAATGACACCGTCGCCTGGCGCAAATAACTCCTTCGATCCTCGAGCCGGTTCACGTTCATGTCTGATCCTTTAATTACTCTCTATTACACATCTATTCACCAGGACCAGGTCGCATTCAACATCATCCTGGCAAAGCACCTAAACATTCGAAAGAAATTTAACTTAACTTAAAATTTAAGGGCATTAAACAGCAGATTTGACCCTTGCGGTTGTCGATATACCTCGTGGTATGCTGTGAAGGATAAAACCCAGGATGTGGCGCGATGAGTGCCTGGGATTCGATCGGGATTTTGAGATAAAGGATGAACAGCACACAGAAAAAAACAACCCTCACCTGACTCAGTTTGAGTTGCGGGATTAGCTTCTAGCACCTGGGATCCAAGCAAAGCTGAGAGTGAGAGTGCAGCTTTTCCTGCGTCTAATCAGATAAACGAAAGCCTGCCATTTGGTGATTTATAGAGCTTGTGGAAAGCCTGACAGCCTCTCTTCTCATCAGGAGGCACAGTGATGCAATTAGTATGAACCAGGTGGGGAAGAGTTAAATCTGTATTATATACAGAGGAGAGAGATATCGAGACTGCACAGGTAGCACTCGGGTCGGGTAATGCTGCTCTCAAAACCTCACCCACCACCGGGATAGAGAATAAAAATCAAAAAAAAAAAAAAAAAAAAAAAGAGAGAGAGTGTGTGAGGGAGAAATAACCCGGAGTCTAGTTCCATTTCACTGAAGACAATGAGGAATTATATTGCTTTCAGCGCACTCGATCTCATCACTCTCTTTTACTCCAATATTCTCCTTCTGATTTGCTCGGCTCGTCTAATTTGTGTGCTTGGAGGGAGGGGGCCGGTCCGTTGAGCCGCTAGAGAGCGACCCGAGTGGCCGCCCTCGTCCATCCCTTCGCTCGGCAGATGAATTTTGCATGAGGTGATTACGGGGGAAATTGTCTGGGTACCTCTACAGCATGATGTGTTTCTTTGTACACACTCCTCTGAGAGGGCCGGCAGTGGACGGGCGCCGATGGTAAGATTAATGACGGCTTGTGCGTGGGATGCTGAGCCGTATCGATCGGGCGGAGGGTCTGAGACTGTACAGCGCAGGGGCCAAGGCGGTCAAACACTACCCCGAGTCTCTTAGTTCACTCTATTGGCTTGCTAGACTTCTAATTCAAGGCTGCTGGAGTGACTCTTTTTTTTTTTTTTTTTTTAATCAAGCACCTGCGCGGCAGTCATTACCCACCATCTTTGCGCCTCGGATAAAACCTGAATGCCGCGCTCTCTGCAGATCAAATTAAACGTGACACTCTGGCATTTACCCAGACAGAGTAGCTGCATGGCTCGGCCGATGCCGGCATTAAACACAAATTTCATCATCTATCGATCTGACATTGAAAAGTGTATTATTATTCTGATATGGCAGATGGATTTTCCTCGTTCTCGGTGACGTGACGTGAGGGCTAAAACGTAATCCATAAGTAGCTTGACAATGAAACTAGTAACATTGACCAACGCATTAGATGCATTAGAAAAAAAAAAGTGGTGACTGGGTATGACTTCCATAAATGTTTAACTGTACAGCAATGCGGCATGTTTAAAGCACAAGCCTCTGTGAATGATCTGTAACAATAAATGTATTATTATGCTAATTGGTGCTGATGTTATACACATAATACAGAAAATGTTTGTGTCAAAGAAGCTACACGTCTGAAGTTTATGCAACATGGCAGAGACCCTAAAAAATTCACGTTGCTAACACATGGTTTTATATGAACCCCAAAAACAGCCATTTTTCAGTGTTATACTGTCTCGCTTCAAACAATAAACATTTAAAATGCAAATTTTTCATATTTCTTGAATTTTTCAATACTTATATGCCTTGTAAAAATTGTTGCTGAAATTCTGCACAAAATTAAGGATTTCTTTTCCAAAAAAAACAAACAAAAACAAAACTGTAGTGTCCGTAACCATGTTAAAATCATATTGCAATATCTTAACAATTTTGCATTTTAGAATAATACACTCTCTCAGGTTTATGTCTTTTCATGTGAAATCTAAACTGGCCAAGTTTCATCTGAACGACAGTTAAGAGCAATGAACGAATTTTTTTTATCTGATAAAAATATAAATGTGTATGCATATTTAGAAAAAACGAAGCATGAGTCGGGAGATAAGAAGCATTAACTATTATGAAAATGGTGTTATATGATCCTATCTGAAAATTCACTTTTTCACCTACAGTAGGTGAGTCACTTTTTAGCACCAATACCATGTTTTGGCCTCATTCAAGCCAATTCAACCAACCAGAATGCGAGACTTCAACAGCACTGTGGAATAACAGCAAATGGTCTGATGCAGGCGCCAAGCATAAAACATTTTCCTTTAAATCATAATAAATAACAAGGGAAAGAGCTTTTACACCAGGCTTCTCTGCCCGGTCTGCTTTACCACCGAGAGCGCATATCTCAGAGCTGCTTTGTTTGAGGCAAGAGGAAATGACTTCTAATTAACACGTGAGGATTATTAATGGCAGTGTTATTAGTCTGCCTCAGAGTCATTAATTAGTCCCAGAAAGGCCGATCCTTCTCACGCGCCGGGGTTCAAGACAAGCTCGGAATCCAATCATAGACTTCATCCTTTCACCCGTATCTGAGGAGCTTGTCACGAGAGCAGCTTTTACACCTAAAAAAAGAAAGAGAAGCATTGTTAGGAGAGTCCTGACGCAACTGTTGCTAACTGGCTGCGTGAACCTACAGTCTGATCTAGAAAGAAGTCATTGTGTGTCTTTTTAACAGCCCATCATGGTGGGATTGCTCGCGCTCGGTTCTACAAATGTTCAAATGATTATGCTTGGTGGCATGCTGTTGTGGGAAAATAATCAACGCCACAGTGACGTTAAGCTACACTGTACAGTAATTATATTCAGCTAATATCAGTTATGCATCAATACACAATTTGTACTTATTGTATTAGTATGTGCATCTGTAACCTGAAGTGGGTGTGGCCCCAGGAAAAATAAACATTTTTCATTTACAAATATATACAACTTCAAATTGCTGTTTGCAAAACAGACGTTTAGTCAAGTCCTGTTCTTGTGCAGTTCCTCAGCCTCAGCTACATCACTCGAGTTCATAATCAGTCTCAAAACTTTTATTCTAGTGTAACTAAGTAAAGCTATAGGGAACAGGCTGTTTTGCACAAAACATGGAAGTACTGAGAAGAGTTGAAAGGAGTAGACATCTATGGGTAATATTCTACCATATTGAGTTCATTTAGTAAAGTTTTTTTTTTTTTTTTTTTTTTTTTAGAAAAGTTTGCAGTCAGACTCTGCTACAAAGTTGGCACACGATGCCGCTATGAGTCATTTTAATTCCAGTGAGATTTTCCGAGAAGACTTTCATTTAGTACTGTTGAAGAATGTTAATTTAAAATGACAAAAAAATGAGTAATGGATGCACAAGTTAGCATTTCAGGTTTAATACAAATTGAATCATTAGTTGGTATTCATGCAGAGAATGTTTTACAGTATGTAAGGGTTACATGGAGTGCTGACTTTTATATAAAAAAAAAAAAAATTCCATTTGTTAATCTTTAGGCCAGTTTATTTAGAAATATAATATGCTAATGACAGAGCTGGAGCAAGTCTCTTATAATACTGTAGCAAAACAAACAAAAAAATACACAACAAACTCAAATCGTGTGTGTTTACTTTTAAAATAATGCTAAAGACTGCCTTTGTCTTGATCTTCAAACTTACACGAGTTGTAGTCAAGACTGTTATTGTCACTGCAAAGACCAGGATTAGCCATGATTGGTCCCATCCATCTAAGAACCCCTGTAGTCCAACCAGGGTCCACGGAGTCCAATGGTGACCATTCTATTTATTCCCATTTTGACAACCATAGTAGGACCTCTAGTCAATATTCACACACCACGGGCATCTTCGGGAACGCCAGTTAGCCTAATCTGAATGTCTTTGGACTGTAGAAGGAAACTGGAAGTACCTGGAGGGAGCCCACCAACCACAGGGAGAACATGTAGAACATGTAAACTCCATGCACACAGACCACGAGGCAGGAATCGAACCCGGACCCTGAAGGTGCGAGGCGACTTTACTAACCATTATGCCACCATGCCACCTTAAATGGTCCCATATTTGATTGTTTCTTAAACAAGTCAACATGTGTCCCTCCAGCTAAAATACCCTTCGGACAATGGACCTTTACATTCCTCAAACTCATTCAACTGCTCTTTAATGCAAATATCCACTCAGCCAATCAGACAGCAGCAACTCTATGCATTGAAACATGTAGATGTGGTCAGGACGAAGTTCAAACCGAGCAAAGGAAGGTGATTTAAGTGAGTTTGAACATGGCATTGTTGTTGATTCCAGACAGGCTGGTCTAAGTATTTCTGAAACTGCAGATCTACTGGAATTTTTATGCACAACCATCTTTAGGATATACAGACAACGGTCTGAAAGAGAAAAAACATCCAGTGAGAGCAGTTCTCTGACCTTAACTGTGTCCATCCCTTTATGACCACAGGATACCACACCATGTAATAAAGCTAAAACCATCTCAAACTGGTTTATTGAACATGACAATGAGGTCAATGTACAGTATTCAAATAGCCTTCACAGTCACCAGTGTATTGGTATTGGACTGGTACTATTGGGTGATTCGCATCATGGATGTACATCCGAGAACTCTGCAGCAACTGCGTGATGCCATCATGTCAATATGGACCAACATCTCTAAGGAACGTTTTCAGCACCTTGTTGAATCTATGCCATGAAGAATTAAAACGGTTGTGAAGAAAAAACAGGTCCAAATTTCAAATCAAATCCAAATTTTATTTGCCACATACACAACCATACACAGTATGGCATGCAGTGAAATGCTTATAAGACTGTCCGTGACCTAAAAGGAAAGATAAGTTAGAATAAGAAGATATAAGATAGATTTTGATTAAATTCAATTAAATATAGATCAAATGTATACATTAAACAGAATGTGCAGAATGTACAATATGCAATATAACAAGGAATAAAAGTATAAATATATGGCAGGTAAGAATGACAGCAGCAGTAAACATGTGAAACACAAGAACATGGAATGAAAAGATGTGTGTGTGTGTGTCAGCTGTATAATGTCATTTCCCATGTTTCAACCACATATGAGCAAGGTGTACCTAATGAAGTGGCCAGAGACAAGGTACAGAAAATTTCCGAAGACAGGATTATACAAGAATTCTACAATGAAAGTATTAAATAATAATATATTAAAAAAAAAAAAACTCTTTTTGTGCTTTTCTTGTGGTATCCTGGTTCCAGTGCACACTTCTAGTCACAACCCAATTCCCTGTGGAATCTCTGGTGAAAGAAAGAATATTATTAATATTATATGTCCTACATTCATATCTGTATTTGTCTTCATTTAGATGATATTATCTGTTGAGAAAAAAAAAAGAGATTCATATGCAGTTATATTCTTATTATGTAAGCTAGCATGCAGTATTAAGCTACTAGAGCATTAATATAAACCAGTGATTCGCCGTCATGATAGCGGGGCTTTTAAAAGAGAAACCTTTAAAACAAAGAGAAGCACAGCGTCATTAATAAGGGGAATATTTGCGGGGGCTTTGATCTAGACCTCCACTTTGTAATCCGTCTCAATATGTAGACCGCAATAACAAAACCCTTCTCCGTAGTGCTGATAGCAAGGTTCGGTCCTCGGTCCAATACTAATTTAATAGCTCCTACTGTTTTCCTCTGGGGGCAGGAATAAAAGCCCGGTCTGCACTATTGGCAACACTGAGCAGCCCTTTCTGTGTGTGTGTGTGTGTGTTTTTTTGTTGGTATTTTTCTTTTTTTTGTGTGTTCTCCTCCGTCCTCCTCCTCTTCTTCTGACTGTCTACATATACATATCTCAGTAAATATCAAAGCAATATCCTCTGATGTAGATTTCATTTAGTCTGGCCTTCTGACAACCAATATGTGAAGCTGTCATCTGATTAGCGTTTTTTGAGACCGGCGCCGCTGCACATTTTCACACGTTCACGTGAAGAGCCAAGCGCGCCGTGCCCCTGCGCGTCGTCCACGTATCAAATCCGAATTATTTGGACACCGCGAGTAGGATTTATCACCGCGCATTACCATAATAACACATAATAGTGTTGATAAAGCACCTAATCTCCACGAGTCGTGCCGGCCTCGCGTTATGGGATTTCATTTGTTTGATCATGCCGAGCGTGAACCGCATTAGCATATCGTGCTCCGGGTGCTGCCGAGTCATGAGTGCTTTTTAAAATGATTTTGCTTGCCTGAAAAGATGTCTTTCCAAAATCTCAAGACTAAACTAAATACCAAAAAGATTAAAATGTTATACCTGCGATTTCTTCGATACACAGGAAGGAATCGCGAAGATAAAAATGGATTTGGGGTATGAGGACGCTCAGGAGATCGCTGGTTTAGTAAAGATTAAGATGAAATTCGAAACATATTACACGTTTCAGTGGCATTCTGCGCGAAAACCCTAGCTCGTTGCATGCTAATGATGATTTTATAGCCTTTGTTAGTTGAGATCGATCATCACTGCTTGTATTAGTTTAGGTCGACAGGTAGCATTGTACTGTAGATCCTTAAAGTGTTCATCTCAGTCAGTTTTAGTTCTCGGTTAGCACTGTAGCCTTTGTTATTTGACCTCAGTCGATTAGCTTATTTCACTCATTAAACATTGCATCCTTTGCTAGTTTGAAAAAAAGGCCTTCATTAGCTCAGCACACTGTTTTTTGCACCTCACTTGGCTTAGCTTCCTCACTAAGGATGCATTTGGCAGCTCAGATTGCTATGTAACACTGTAACCTTTGTTAGCGCAGCTGACTCAGTTTTACGGCTCAGGTCACTCACTTGGCATCATAGCCTTGTTTAGCCTAGGTCCTCCAGTTATCTTAAGTCACTCTGCGTTATAGACTTCGTTATTTTTTGCTGGCTCACTTACAGTAGCAGCGCAGCCTTCTTCCATTTAGGTCACTCGGTAAGCATTTTAACTCAGGCTTAGATCCCTCGGTCTTACTATTCCAGCTCAGCTGAGTTGCTTAGTTAGTGCCGTAACCTTTGCAGCTCTGTGCTCTTCAGCTCAGTTTTCTGTAACACCATAGGCGTTGTTAGCTCAGGTCTGTCTGTTCTAGTGCCATAGAACATAAGCTTTATTTATATATTTATAGTCATTATACAGTGCAAATACAATGAAAATAGTCTCAGTGACTGTAGGTCGCTCAGCTAACACTATACCCTTTGAAAGTTTGGCTCACTCAGATAAATCTTTGCCATTTGTTAGCAGTGCTCGCTCAATTAGCTCCAAAGCATTCATTAGCTCAGTTTGCTCAGTTGGCTTCGTTAGCTTCGGTCACTCTGATAACATCTGTTAGACTGACTCGCTTCATTAAATCTTTGGCCTTGGTTAGCTTAGCTAGTTTAGTTCGTTCGTGTGATGAACCGATGTCTCGTCCGGGGCCGTACGCTTGGGATTCACCTCCTACCAGATCGGATAAAGTCCTCGATAAAAACAAGTTAATGAACAAAACAGTAAAACATTTCTTAACCTTCATGTCTTTGCTTCCTTGTATCACATATTCAAGATAAATTTGAAGTTTTTAGGCATGCTAAAAGACCCATAGCAAAGAAACTCCATGATAAGATCTCTAATCTCTTCTTTTTCTCCTAGACAGAAATGAGCCGTCCTTGAGACTTGATTGAGATTTAGGCGTTTTCTGCATCTTCTCAAAGGTGTCTCAAATGTGTCTCATTACCTTTAAATCTCAGAGATAGTTTACATTTGTCTTGTGTGCAACCCACATATTCAGAAATGAGCCGTCTTTGAGACTTGAATGAGATTATAGCTGTTTTCCCCCCCCAATCTTCTCAAATGTGTCTCAAATATGTCTCGTTACTCACATATTTTTTGTTTCCCCAAAGCAGTGTTTCCCACACATAAAGTATACAGTATACAGTACTTTATGTGTAACCTGTGCATTTGGGTTTTCTGATATTATCTTCTGTAAAAACTTTGCTTAGTTATGTGTGTATAGTTAGATAAAATTTAATAAAATTGAGTACTTTATATTGAAGAATATATTCTGCTGAAAAAATGTCACTTTATATTGCAAGATCCTGACTCATGTACAGTATATTTATTAAAACATAATGCAAAGAATGGCTAAAAATGCTTTGGGATTTAAGGGCTAGGGTTCTCTGACAAACAGTGCCATCTACACTAAGTAAAGTGTTTAGTACTTTTTTTTCCTTATACTTCACATACGGGTAGATGGAGGAGAGGGTTAGTAGGTTGGATCTCTGAAATGACGATATGTAGATATGTAGGTTGGTAACAACTAAAGTCTATTACAAAATTGCTTTGTAATTGAAAAATGTTTGATATGAAAATCTAGCTTGTTTATAAAAAAAATAAAAATAAATAAAAATCCAACCACCAGTTATATTATTATACAGTACACTCAGGTGTCCCTAGGTAATCAACATGGCTAACCTTTTACAAATGTGTGCACCTTAATGAAATTATTGAAATTACACTGACAAATGACAAACATACTTTACATTCTGTACAAATGTCATTACCAATAAAGAACTAAAATATAATATACAGAATATTATCGAGAAGTCAAGCAATGAGATAATGTTTGTGTTCAGTGATTTCTGTATACACTTATCATTTAAGGCCAAACCTATTTTTAATGATACATTTATGACTAAATGTTCAACATTTTTTCATGGCCACCCAAATAAAGCCTGCAGTACATATATATATATATATTAATAAATATAATTTCGCACAATTTCTCCCACACATGTTCTAAGCCTGCAAATGTTTAAGTGGCCAGTGTGTTTAGAGAAATGTGCAGCGCATCGCCAGGCCTTGGTGTCAAGTCAGAAAAAAAAAACACTTTATCCATCATTCATCCAGACCTTTATACCCCTACCTCACCTAAAGTACGGTTCATCATGATTCACCGCGAGTTTTGATTCACTGTGAGTATATTAAACATTAAACATTTTGTAACATTTTTTGGCGGTCCTCGCGGAAGCTTTTGGCCACTCACGTGCCTGACACCGCAACTCACCGTGAGGCAAACCGCATAGGTGAGATACAGTAGGGGTATTAGGTGGCGGTAGCGCACAGCAGATAAGAATGAAGAAAAGACCAAGAAGACAAAGCGGACGGTGAAGGTGGATTTTACTTTGACTTTTTTTTTTATTGTAAGTTAATGTTACTGCATAATCAGTTTTTGAAAAACAGTGAAAAACAGAGTGTTCAGTGTTTAACAGTAGTTACCAGAACATGTAACTTTAGAGACATTGGTTCTCTTCAGAAGCATGTCACCTCAGGAGACCAAGAATCTCAACAAGGAAACTGTAGGAGAATGTTCCGGAGTCTCCATCAGCACCACGGCATCAGTCAGGTAAGCATCAGCCCATGAGCAAGACTCTAAAGTTACATGTTCTGGTAACTACTGTTCAATAAAACTATAATATTTCTCATTTGTCTTTCATGCATCCCATTTATAACTGAATTTAATCTCATTATGGTCTTATATACTGTATGGCTAATTTGCGTCTTCTTAAAATGCAGTTCTGTTTCTCATGTACATCTCAGATTTCTCAAATGCTGCTCAAAAGTATGTCTCGGGATGTGTGTCTCAGTTATGTCTCTTTGTTTCTCCTAAGTGGGGTTTCGGAGAAATAGAAAAGACAAAGTGGAGCTTGTAATGAGACGGCTCAATTTAGTCTCATGAGACAAGAAAAAGCTCATTCTGTGCAACGCAATTTTGCTATGGGGAATAACGCATATCAGCACGACTCCATCTGGCGCATCAAATCCCAACACGTCAGACACTTCAACACCTCCCTGGCAAAGTGCCAAGCCGCTAAATTTCCACCACACATTTTCCAAAAGCGTCGCTGTAAATTTTGTAGATTTGTCATCCACAAGAGGCGTTAGAACATGATGATGATGATGATGAGGCTAGGCCTTCACGAATGGTGTCACCCCTCGCCCCCGTCACCATCAGGAAGGCGATGACTATCTAGCAGAAGGTGCAATGTCGAGGTAAGGAGGGTCGCAACCAATCAGAGGAATGGGTATCAACCAATGTGCGAAACACCCATGCCAGTCACGCTCAGCACACTCTGTCGCATTTCCTTCTCGTCTCTTCTACATCAGTGCTGAAACCTAGCGAGACTATAGATGTTGGAATAAACGGAGGAGAGGGAAATGGAAATGCGATGCCGCTCCTCACTGAGGGACACAGATGCTGAATCAGGATGAAGCCAGATGGAAGCTGTGACACAGGGATTCTCCGGATTTCCCCAGGCTTTAGATACAGTCATACTCGCGGGAAGTGTGTGTGTCAGCAGTACAGGAGTGATCAATGGCCGTTTGTGAGGGATGGAGGGAGTCCAGGGAGTGAAGCGTGAATCTCTGTGATCTACAGCTGGCTGGGACGTCTGATCTATCGGCTGGTTTAAAGTTTGGAGGACGATAAATCAATACGATCTGCTGGGTTGAAAACCGGAGTAGGACAGAATTCCATGCGCGAGGCTTCCGCTGTGATTTACGACCCGGCAGCGCCACAGTTATGGCCGATACAGAAGTTATTCAGAAGTATAACCAATTTGGTCCTGTAGAGGATAATGGCACTTCGTATGAATTCTGGTTTCCCACATGTCGACATGACACTTTGATTTCTTGTGAAGCTTTAGAAAAGAGATAAATAAAAGGCCAGATTTGAAGAGATGAACAGCATCAGCTCGGATACGTGAATTGCTAGGAGAAAAAAAAATGTACGAGAGTATTCTCTTAAAATGATCTCACTAACGTAACTGCAAAATCACAGGTTAATATTAACGCGCTTGTTCTAATACGTTATTGTTATCCTAGCAGCTCGTTCGCGTGGCAGACGCTATGCTAATCATAAACAGATTTTTTTTAAAAAACGAAACGGGACTTTTATGGACGGCGCATCAATGTTTCGTAACAGTCAGAGAGAAAGCTGGAACTTTTCTGGCATCTTTAGAACAGAGGTGTGTGTGTGCTTTTACAACGTTAGATAAGTTGCAGCTTTTTAAACCCTTTTTTTTTTTTTTCCTAAGGAGAAAAACGAGAGGCTAGTGAAGTAATGACTGGCTGCTGTTTAGATCTGCCGTACCATAAGCGATCACTTGTTTTGTGGACGTTCCAGGACATTCTACGTAACTTTAAATGGATTTAAAAACAACAACAACAACAAAAAAATTATTTAATTAATAAACCAATGTGATCCTTTCGTGGTTGTGTAAAATAAAAAATAAAAAAAGAAATGAAACACATTAGGACACAGAGTAAAGCGTATTTTGTGCTTCATCACCTTGTCATTGATTATTTTCCTATAACAGCACAACATGGAGTGTTTTATTGCTTACATTTCCCACTGAATGACTTCAGTACTCTAACCAGAACCTTGTAACCCAATGAATACATTCTCCTGATGGGCTTTTAAAGGCTTAAGGTCGCACAGGAGTCACATAACCTGCATACACAATGTCTCTGCCTGTGTGTGTGTGTGTGTGTGTGTGTGTGTGTGTGTGTGTTTCACTGTGTTTCAGTGTTTGATGGCCTCTAGCTTCCCTGCCTGATTTCAGATTGATGCTGTAAAATCAGGACAGCATGAGGGGTCACGTACCTGGCTCCCTCTGAGGGACAAGTGTCTAGGGCTCGACCTTGCTGGCACACACACGTCAGAACGAAGCGCGGCAATTGCATGCTATCTGATGGACCCGTTCCAAACAGCTTTGCTCTTTGCACTGACTAAAAAGGTTTGGAGATGGTGCAGGGTTGCAGTGGGCCAAAGGCTGTTAGAAGGTCAGATATTTAGCAAGCCCTGGAGACATGGAAAGGCCAAGGCAGACGTGGCCAGGAATATTTATACGTCCTAAGAGCCTTTTTTTTTTTTTTTTTTTGGATTACAGTCTATAAAAAATGCATTTACCCATTCAGATTTTAGAGTAATAGCAGAGTCATTATACTCCCTGGTGTGTGACTATAAGAGATTAACCTTGCACAGAGAGTGAGAGGTGAGGTGAATTCATTCTTACTCTCAGGGTGGCTAAATGAAAAACATTGATGTAAATATTAACATCATTTGGTTAAAAACAAATGTCTGATCATCTCCACAACACAACAGGAAAGATGCCATTCCTAATTCCTTGCTCAAATCAAGAGGCTATTATACAGTACATGACTTTCTACTGTGTTCCCACTATGATCGTGATCCAGGGTTGCCAGGTTTCATGAACATCTCCAATCACAAAGACATGTAGTCTACACGAACACAGTGTAGGCTGAAACCAAGCCAAAAACATTCCAGTATTGAAAAATTGAGATTCATCTTTGCATAGAAAACAAGGTCACCACCATGGTGCGTGTAAATTTCTAATGTACGGAGATTAGTTACGTCATAATCTCTAAGAAATGGTTCTGTATATCACTACATCTCTGTTTTTGGAAATGTATTTTTGATAGAATTCTAATTACTTACTACAAATAAATCTTAGAAGCAGGAGTACCCGATGATTTTGATTTAAAACGAGCGCAAACTTTGCACCATTGTCATTTAAACCCACGCTGTCCGCTGCTCCTCCACCAATCATGGGGCAGCATGAATATCGCGGGAATAGGCTTAAATGTTTAGCGTGTTGCGCTTCCCATTTTGACTATTAGTAAAAGTTCTACAGAACTAACTGAGTAATCAGTTTGTGTTGTTGTTGTTGTGCTTTTAGCTGCTCCCATTAGAACCACGGGGGATCACACTTATTTATTTTGGCACTGGTTTTATACCAGTTGACCTTTCCGATGCAGTCCTCACATTTTTATCTGGGCATGGCACCAGCATTTAGAGTGCCCTGCCACCCAGTAACAGGGTGCGGATCATTGGCTGGGATGCGAAACCTGGGCCTTGTCCATTGCAGGCGCGATGCCTACCACTGCGCAACCAACGCCTACAGTGAGGTCATTAGCATTTTAACATATTTTGAAAAATGTATGTAGATGGAAATGAATATGAATAATTTTTCTTGAACGACTCACGGATGAGGCACTTGCTCCTGAGTTTCTCTTCGCCATAAACATTGGTTTAGTGTCACTTATCGGTACCGTGACCTTGGGAGGTGTATTACAACCGTCACGGTGGCGTTCGAGCGTAAAGTTGTTCGGATTGTGCCAGATACGATATGTCTGTCCTAATTAAGATGGCCACCTGAGATCCACCCGGGCTGATTCGGAGCAGCTGAGAGGCAATAGAATGGCTTTTGACTTCTGCAGGTGAGGCTGACCCCAGTTCCCCCCCCCCCCTCCCGTCCTCATTTTTTCTAAAAATTTTCTTGGTTTTAGCCCCTGTTCATTGTTCCCCAAGCTGATACACTCATCGACTGCCCTCAATCGAGTTGTCATGGGAACAGGTGTGGTCACATGACCCAAAGTCAGCCTCGCGAAGTTGGTCTGGCATGGAAGGTTGGGGAAGAAGGGAGGAGGTTTCACACCAGTCCTTTGGAGGCACTCAGTCCTCTGACACGTTACCTTGGAAACAAGCCAGGGAAGACAGAGAAAAAGAGAGTGTGAGTGAATGAGAAAGAGAGAGAGAGAGAAAAAAAAAAAAAACAGTGGGGAAAAATGATTGGAGACGCCATATGTGTCCTGCACTTTATTTATATCCTTTTTCCCCTCATGACGACATGTCTGTGATACTGCAATTTTTCATTTTCCTTTTCCTTCTGGGTTTTTCCTCCCACTTTAAACGACATTGCTGACGTTTCTAAACTTGAACGTAATTAAAGCGAGCGGGATGGAAAGCATGTAGCTAGCAGGCCCGGGAGTGTCAGATAGAGAGGTTTTTTTTGCGAGAGGAGTCAAGCTCGGAGGGGTTACATCTCCCGAGAGAACAGCTGAAGTAATTATTTAACATCAAACAGCCGGGTTAGGAGGTTAATAAGAGGGGATGTAACCACACTCCCCAGAGGCCCAGGAGGAACTAATATTTACTGTTGATATGGATGGAGCCGTGAACGGCCTTGACAGCCTGTCAATATCACTGACAGCCTGCGAGATGGATAGAGGTGAGGATGCAGCAGGCCTGGGGATCTTTAACATGCGTACGGCTACCAATCACATCGCAGGTGTAAAGAATTACGCAGATTATTTAACACGAACCTCACTGTGTCACCCCGAGTATCATGCTTCGTACGTGTTTCGAACTTAATATGGGTTTTTATTTTCACACAATTCTTTTTCAAGTCATTAGTTTCTTTCTATGTCAGACATGATTCATTTCTCATGTGATTTATTTCTAAAAAAAAATCATTTCTACAAGTGTCCCTCCCCCCACACCAATTGGTTATTAACTTAATTTTACAATATTTTTTCATGATTCTTTTCTAACATACATTTTTCATGATTCCTTTCACAAATTATTCATTCTTACATAATTTGTCACATTCTTTTTTTTTTTTTTGCATATTTTCCACCTGAAAATGAACTATTTTTTAAATCAAAATTTCTTCCAAATAAGTAAATTTTCATCTATTTTTAATGAGTCATTTTTCACGATTCACTACATATAACTATTTTTTCACATAATTAATTTTTTCCAGGTGAGTTATTTTTTCAATCAAATATTTTTCCCCTCAAATGAATAATTTCTACACTTTTTCTCCCCAAATGAGTAATTTGTCCTGTCATAAATTTTTTTCACATAAATTTTTTTTGCCCCAAATGAATCATTTCACGTGATTTCTTTCAAATAACAACAATGTTTTTCAAACGAATAATTTTTCACATAATCCACTCAAATTTGTCATTTTTTAAATGATATCTTAGCGGGTCATATGTTTTTCCCCATAAATGACTCAATTTCACATGACGAGTCATTTTACATGATTTGTCTAAAGTAAGTCATTTTATTAGATTTTTTCCCCCCAAAATTAAAAATTTTTCAGATTCATTTTTCAAAATGAATCATTTTAACATATTCCTCCCAAATGAGTCATTTTTCATATGATTCCCTCCAAAAAAGAACCTTTTTTTTTTTTTTTTTTTTTTTTTTTTTTAAAAATTTTTATGCATGATTTATTTATTTTAGGGGATATTTTTGCATGAATCATTTATTTTCCAGTTATTCCTTATGTTCCACTTTATTCATTTTTGTCAATATTTCATGTACAGGAAGTATAGTTTATTAGAAATAAACAGTAGCTACTGTATGTGTGCTCACATATTATTCACATATTAATATGAAGATCGTATGATCACATGTAAAATGTATGAGTGTACTTCCTTTCTATCAGGTGAGGACTGAGATCAAGGGAACCTTTTTCATTTTTTTGAAGAATGAGTGAGACGTCGCTGATGCAATTCCAGTGCCATTTTGAGGGGCCTGTTTCCTTTAAACTCCCACTGGGTGCAAAAGTTTGCACCCATGGAAAATATACTTCTATTATTACAGTTTATCTACACATTTATTGAATTGTAAGATGTTAAAATCAAATAAAATCTTGGTCTGTTCTGTGAAAAGGACAACAATTCAAAAACAAAAGGAAAAAACTGTCAGGAAAACATTTTACAGATTATATTTTGCCCTGTTTTGGCCTTGAAATGTGATTTGAAGCAGGCCGCGTGTAACGTCGGCAGAGTTTAGAACAGAAATGTCAGGGAGAACGTGTGAAGGGCCTACAAAGGGCAGACTTTTATAGCTGAGCGGATCCCAGAGCTGTTCTCAGGGTAGTAAAAGGAGTTATAAAAGTAAAAGGTGGGCATAGAAGTTATTAGAGAATATATATTTATTATCACATTCAGAGATGAAAATGCGAACTTATGAGCGTATTTTATTTAGTGTTTAATTTACTTTAAATATAACTTTTTTATTTTTAGATAGTCAAATTAAGTCATAATGTTACATCTGCTATCTACAGTATAAAGAGCATGCATGATGCATTGAATTCTGGGAAAAAATGTTTTAGGGTCCGACTCTTCAGACAGAAATTAACAGAGAAAAGAAAAAGTCACCATGAATCATTTTAAATTCAGTTGAAGGAAAAATAGCACTTTCTTGAAGAAATGTTAATGCTCGATCTGAACGAACACAAAGAGTGGACAGGCAGTGTAAACTTTACAGTGTGATAAGTTTTCAGTTTATATATCTTTCTGTAGACCTTTTTTTAAAGACGTCAGTCAAAAAACAAGCAGATGGCATGAGCACGAATAAACGACATTAGGCTACCACTAGGCTATTTCCGTTGATAAATACGTTTGAGGTGCATTTCTGAGCCAGAAAATTAACAGAAAGAGATAACCTGATGACCTACCGGATTACCTGAGCCCGGTTTCCCGATAACGCACACTCTTAGCGTGCTAAGAAGACTCTTAAGATATATCTTACGTAAAGTGATTACTTTTCTAAGTGTATTTCTCGAACTGTCCCTTAGGAGTCTTCTTAAGTCGCTGCCTCTTACGTCCGACGTTACGCGGCGCTGTCTACAGTG
>JAQMYL010000009.1:1957507-1972451 GCA_030014365.1 Clarias pachynema
CCTGTGCCAAGTTGTTGTGCGGACTGGATATTCCGCTGTGGCGACCCCTTGCCGGGAGCAGCCGAAAGACCAACAACTTGATCTCAAGATTATCCTGGGAAAACTTGGAATTATTAAGGAACACACTGTCCAGGACACCAGGACATGATGCAATTCAGCATCACCAAGCATCACCTTTGGCATGTTTTTTTTGGGAAGCAGTAGAAGCATGTAGAACCCATAGGAAACCCACATGAAGAACCACAGGGAGAACATCTGAAACTCTGCACAAACAATAAAAGTAAACCAGGGATCCCAGAGCTGTGAGCCAACATACTGTACACTGGACGAAATTCACAAAGAATAAACCTCACTGCTTGTCTAGCAGAATCTTCCGAAGGCTTCTGGTTTATCACCAGAAATGAATTGAGTTTTAATATACTGCAAATAATTGCACAATCAGTGTTATTGGTTTATTAGCGGATAAGAGAAAACAATTACTGCTACGTTATTATGAGCAAACCGCGATGGATTAAATAACCTCATTTTAACAACGTCCAGAATTGTTATTGTACATGGCCTGGATGTTCAGTCATATTTCGAAAATCTCCGGTCTTTGTCTGGAGAAATAATAATAATAATAATAATAATAAAAAAAAAAACAGATCACAATACTCCTGTATTATAACAGTTTTCTCATTTGCTGAACAAATGAACTTTGCACTGTAGTTCATTAGAATAGCCGTCCACCGTGTTTGTTTTTCCCCCCCCACAGCACCAGGCTCGGGGATCGAGTATCACGCAAGAGTCAAACGACGTTGCCAGACATTTTGACTTGTAAATTCTCTTGTTTGTGTCTTTGGGTTACAAAAAATAAAAAAAAAACAACCAGGCTTGGAATTCAGCCAAACATCCCTGAAAGCATGGTGGTAAGAATCCAGACGGCTTATCGGAGTCTATTCGAGCGAAGAGCCGTTGTTATTGAGGCTCCACCGAAAGTCCTGTCTCTGCAGTGTGAGTGCAGAGACAATCTGATATAATGCCTTTGTAACTCTCCCTAAATGCAATTTGCTCTCTGCTTCAGCGAGGCAACAAATAAGCAGGGATAACACAAGTCCCCAAATATGAAGCCTCTTTTTTATTTTAATATTTTTTTAAAGTTACCCAGCAACATGAGATGTGTTTGAGGATTAACTGATTTGTTTGAATTATCTGTTTAGTTTGTGTATGTGTGTGTGTGTGTGTACTGTATTTAAGTGGGAATACTGGAAATCTTGTGTACACTCCAAAAGTATACTTGCATGTTATTCGTCTTCGTTTATTACACCCGTGAGTTGTTGTTCGCTGGTGATCGCAGCAGTCCCTGGAGAAGCATTAATGCTTGCTTAGGATCACGCTGTGCAGCCTACACATGGGTTATGAATAACAGGGAATGTAGGTATTAATGAAGCGCGTTATCCGCTATTGTGGGGTTGAATCAAAGTCTCCCACAGAGTCTCCAGTGTTTAGCGCTGTTTAGTGACTCACACTTCTTCATTAACTTGTCCAGGTCAAAATTACTCACAGCGAAGAAAAACTCATAGGGTGGTGGTTCACGGGGTAGTCCGTCTGTCGCTCTGTAAACGTATCGATCCTCATGTTTATTGATCCACACCGTTCATTGATGAAAAGGGACCACCAGCCAGCAGATATCGTTTTATTGGTGGTTTCTTCTCAGTACAGAACTCACGCTGGCATGATGGTGCATCTGGTGCATGATAATGTTGTTCTTGTTGTAGATTTAAACACAGTGTTAAACACTTATTGCACTTTATTACACACTCCTTCCCTAATGGTCTCCCAATAGATGTTCAACTGGAGGCTAAAGCTCATCTTTGTGCACCTAAAGTGTGTGCTAAATGCCTACTAGCCCTCCTCAGTTTAGGTTCTAAAGATAGCATCAGCTGTGGCTAGAGATTTTGGGTCCATGCACTGTTTTTTAATTTTGCAGTAACGCGGAGGTGATTAAAATACAAACAACGATCTAACTACGATATTAACCAACCGATTCTAAACCTTACTCAAATCATAATCAACCCAAATACCTAATCTACAGTATACCAATTTAACCCAACTTCAATCCCAAACCTAACCCAAATTCTAAACCTAAACCTAAATTCAATTATAAAACTAACCCCAATCTGACTAACCTAACCCCGATTATAATCAACCCTGATCCTAAGGCTAATCCCGATCTTAATCAACCCCAATCTTAAACCTCAACCCAACCTGTCTTAATTAACCCTAACCCTAAACCTACCCTAATCTTAATCAACCAAATTAACTAATATATATACTAATTTTACTCACTTAATCCTAAACCTAACCTTACTAAACTCAGGCATAAAACTAATCCCAATCTGACTAACCTTAACACTAAACCTTCACTTTAACCTAAGTTTAACTTAAACGTCAGTCTTAACCAACACTATTCCTAAATGTACCCCAATGATAATCAACCCCAATCTAACTAACCTCAATTCTTAACCTAGCCCCAATGCTAAACCCACCTTCTACCTTAATCAACCCCAATACTTAACTTATTCCAATTTTACCCCACCCCAATCCTAAACCTAACCCCAACGTGATTAATCTTAATCTAAAACCTCACCTCAATTTTTAACCTATGATGTAACTTCACCAACAGCCACCCAAGTCCCAACCTTAACCAAGCTACATCTCAAATCCATCCTCACACTTAACCAAACTCGATCTTAACCAGGTTTAATCCTGAAGTGAAATGTAATGAAATATTCCAATAATATTTGACTAGTGGTGCTCCAATGGTTCCAGTTATATATTGTTCTTAGCAACAGATGGGCTACTGTCAGTATTGGTACGCCTAAAAAGTGCTAATATACTGTATATGAATAATAACTTGGAGATAAACTGCATTGGACATTTTAATATTTGTACTCACATAAGCAGATGGCCTTGTTCAAAGTTACAGAACATTGTTAAGTTCTGAACAGAATATTAGAGAGAAACTATTTGGCATGTTTTTCAGCTACTTGCGAGTGAAAGCATGGACGCCGTCCCTCCATCTGTGGCCCTGTGAAAAGCAAGAGATGGGGGGAAAAAAAATAAAAATCTTGAAGAACACATAGCCAAACGACAGCACCTCACGTGCCAATGTCAGCGCATTGGCGGAAAAAGGCTCAATGTGTATGTGCACACCCATCCATGCATCCATGTACACACGCTCGAATGCTTTTTCAAAAGATTTTTTTAAACAGCAACAGCTCCAATCAGTCACATTGGTCAGGTCACACATTTGCGAAACCGTGAGAGCGGGGTGTCGTTCACACCCGGGGAGCGAGAAGCAGCAGGGAGGCTTGTTTTGCTCTTGATTTTCTGACACACGCTGAATATTCGCTTCCCCTCTCGCTTCCTCTCCGTCTGTGTCATCACTCACACAGATATTCAGCACGCATTGTTTGCAACCCAACCACTCAGTGGATCAAACCTGTCAAGAAATGTGCATACTCACTGGCCTAGATTTCCTTAGAGAAGATTATCAGGTCTTGGCTTACCTTATTTCTAGTCAAATGCCCCCATAATGCACTGCTTCACTCATGGACATACAGCGAGAACACTAATCCGGCTGTTTCTCTCTCTCGTTCACACTGCAGCTGTTGTCTTCTTCGGACTTGAGTCGTTCTGGAGGATGAGTCTGTCAGACAGCTCTTACAGCTCTCTGAGGATAGAACTTTATAATTCATGTGTTTTTTTTTTTTTTTGTTCATCCTTAGTCTTTGAGTACATCAACATTTGTGATTCCTCACTTCATGCTTTTAAGGTTTTGTAATATGTCAGTTTCGGATCTTCACAGGCTTAGATGTTAGTGAGTTGTTACAGACATCCTCGAATTCCTTGCCTTGCACACACTCAGACTCGGCTGGTAGAATTCTCAGATGGTGCTGGATCTATATGCGTACTTAACCTTCAGCATTGTTGATAGTTAAGGTTTTTTTTTTTTTTATGTATTTTTTTCCTCTAACTACAGCGACTTATAACTGCATCGCTACAGGCAATTTGTTCTAACATTCAATGGATTCTCTTCAATTAAAATTTTTTTGTCCACTCTAAAAAAAAAAAAGTAGCATTCCAGAGAAAAAGATACATTACAATAATAATAACGGATTCAAAAAGAGCTCATAACTCACAAAACTCAGCCAGAAAGCACAGCACCGCTGCACCGTGGGTTAGACTCAAAATGAATTCCATTACTCATTACCTGAGCAAAGCGGCACTTAGTCATCTACAAGGTGCTAAAACTCTTTACACACTCCAAACAAACACGATTTAGACACCAAATCCAATTCTAAACCTTAACTAAACCTACTGTGACTCTAAACCTTGAAGCACAATCCTGACCTTAACTCCAACCTTAACCAACCACAATGTTAACTCTAATTCTAATGTTAATCAAATGCAATCCTAAATCTAAAATCCAATACAAGGCCTCAACATAACTACAATTTCAACAAGCTTCAGCTTTAAGCCCCGCCCTAACAAAACTCAATTGCAAGTCTTACCTTAAATCCATCCAGACCCATGATCTATCTAAAATCTAAGCATAACTTAAGCACATAATAAATCCTTAAAGAGCAGCTATTATGTGAAATTTTAGTAAATTTTAGACATTTAAACAAACACTGTGATACACATTTTATGTTTCTTTTCCCCATTTGTATATTTGCCTGGACGTAAACAAAGCAAATCAACTTTTCCCCTTATGTGACATTATATAAGATAAACCCTTCCCCTGCTTGTTGCTCCACAATAGTTGGTTTTTATAGACACAGAATCATTGTGTCCAGAAAAGGAGTGAAATTCAGAGTGTTTGAGGAACAAACACAAGCTTAGCCCAAAACATATCTCCTTATCAAGTCTAATCCTGATCTAAATCACAATCCTAAACCTAGTCTCAATCCCGAGCAAAACAAAATTATGCACCTACTTTTACTTAAGATGATCAGTGATATAAATACATTTTTATTAAACATTTTTATTGATTCGAACATCACAAAGTCCAAGTCTTTGAACAGATGTGCTCTCTCGCTCTCTCACTCACACACACACACACACACACACACACACACACACACACACGCACATACACACGCCCGCAGAGCCACTTTTATCTCTGAGCCCACAGCAGTGACCTCGTATCTCCACTGGTCTGGAGAGAGTGTCATCAGGTGGTCGACAGAGCCAGAAAACCCACACTGGCTTGACAAGAAACGGCCGAGTAGGAGCCAAGTCTCATTAAAAATTGGAGCCCAGATGTGTCGCTAGCCGCCTGCCTCCTCCCAAATGAAAGGCCTGCCAATGATAGGCATTTGTGGAAACTCGTTACAGCAAAATTACGGGATTTTAAATTCAGGAAAGAAAGGTGGTGTGGTGTGGTGTGGTGTGGCAGGAGTAAACACAGATATTTAAAAATCAGATAGACTTAATGATTCTTAAACTGCTAAACCCAATCCCATGCTAAAGTGCTTGAGGCTTTCTGTAGGTCAGATAATAACATCACAAAATAAAAAAAAAACAAACCAAAAAAACATCCCTGTAGAACACAAATCTAATCCCGATCAAATGGAGAGAAACTCGAAACATCTGCATTTCATTCCTAAAGTTGAGGCGTGATCAAAGAAAGCTGAATAATTTGTTTAAAGCCCACAATCGCATTACTCCATCTCTGGATGAGAGATGAGCGAGGTGCTGTTGCTTCCCTGTGAGTAACCCGTGCCATCTGCCATGCTTGTAGCTTCCTGCTGAGGCATCATTAATTACCACATCCTCTTTTGTTGGGTGGTGGGAAATCAAACACTCACTTTAAGTACTTAAGTGCATGCCAGGAAATCACGACTTATTTAATCTAACGTTTTTTAATTCAGACGTTTATTAAAAAGAGATTAGCAGGCATTCCGTGTACTGCTTCCGTAGAACCCTCGAATATTGACATGGTGCATAATTTGATCCTTCTTCCCGAATCGAACTTCTCCGCCGGAAGTTATGATCTACAGGAAACTTTATCTGTAGCATTCAGACCTGAGTAATGAAGCCAGATGAGCAGAGGATTAAAAAAAAAAAAAAAAGTGCTATTTGTTCACCATGATCTACATTCTCTTTTCCTCTCTCACCCACTCTATTACTGTCTCCATTACAGGTTTTTTTGGAAACACAAAGGGTATAATCCAGCGTGGACCTTCTCAGCGTGCAGTTTAGTATCTTAATTAGAGAGGAAAAAGAGAGATAGATAAGAAAGAGATACATTCCTTCATTCCACGCTCTATTTTTTGCTGGTAGAGTGGAGTAGAGGCCGGGTGCTGATGTCAGGCCGTTGCTGCTCCTGTGCTAATGAGCTGTCAGGGATATGAAACTGGCCACTCGGGTTTCCCATGGAAAAAAAAAAAAAAAAAAAAAAAGAGAGGCCAAGGCTGGACTTGAGACCAGAGAGTCAGCGGGGGCGTTTTTTTTTTTTTTTTTTTTTTAATGCTGCAAGCGCAAGCCTCACGCTCTGTGGACGGCCGTGTCAGAGGCACAGAGTTAAAGCAGAGAGCACCGAGCAGCTGTCCGCGTTTCAGCCTGCAGGCTCACGCACTGCTGTAATTAGGCCTTTTAGGTGCTTGATCTGGAATGGAACAAAGAAAAAAGAGAGTGAGAGAGAGCGGGAGAGAAAAAAAAATAAACATTTGCTTTGAGGGATTGATTTAATTCACCAGGCCGTGGTGAGAAAAACCAGAAAACTGCCAGGCTGCGGCTCCGGTTTTGTTTTAGCCATGGGAGTTTGGCGATAGAACCGATCTCTGTGGACAGTTAAACGCTGTAATAAAAAACTTCCCCCCCATGCTAAAAGAAACAACTCTTCCTGAACTGGCATCGGAGCTGAAAGACATAAAGACAGAGCAGAGAAGAGCAGAGTGGCCTGTCAGCGCGCCCGTGATCTCCAGTACCGCAGATCTCAGGGGCCCGTGGCAAGGCGGAGGCGGCACGAATTGGTTTCAGCTGCGTGTTACTGTGCAATTCGAAATGACAGCACAAATCATTTCTGCACTATTCACTGAGGATTATGCTCATACACAATGGGGGGAATGTAACTAGCTCATTATTCACATATGAAGCCAAAACATGTCACGGCAGCATATTAACGCCAGGACGTTGAATGTTCCCCCCCCTCCTGACTCGGTCTCATCCGGCTGGCGGAGAAAAAAAAAAACGAACGTGCAAGAGAAAAGTGTAGCAAAAGTAATAGTCAAACTCCAGAATGTGGACATCATCTCTTGTAAGTAACGCTTTAGAAAGAAAGGTCAAACTCACAAATACTTTTTTGGAAGGAACTTGTCTTGTGTTTTTTCGTGCCCTTGTAGAGGTTGTAAAGCTTTCCTTCACGAGTTAGATGGAAAGGATAACTACAAGATTCCAGTAGCACCCTAAAGGGTTCTTTGTTTTGTTCTTCTGATTGAGTCTTTAAAAATTCCACATAGAATCCTATGACCTTTCAGAAAAATAAAACCTTCAATGACAAACCTATTTAAGAAGCTAGATGGAGCCTTGCTTCAGTTTTCATACCACGGTTTGTGTGTTGCCTTCTGCTCTATAGGCGAATTCACCCACAATCTTAAAAAGAAAAAGGTACCATCTATCACTCTAAAGCATTCTTTAGTTGGTCTGTCTCGCTGAGGGCATCTTATTTTAAGGTTTATGTATAAGTTTTATAAAAAAAAAAAAAAAAAACTTTTTTAGACTTTTTTCACACCTTTATTCCTGTTCCTCACACCTCACACCAAACCCCCCAAAAGGTTCAATCTAATGGTTTATTTAGAACCGAAATAACATTCCTGAAATATTCTCCAAATAGAACATTTTAAGGAAACAAAATGGAACTTTTTCTAGTGTTTCAATCCCTCTACTGATGAACCCTTGTTGACTAGCCCCCTGGGCAGTGATCAAACCTTTCTTGTGTTCAAATATTATTGGCTTCCTCTTTTAAGTCAAAAGCACTTAACATCTACAATCTTACAAAGAAAGGCACCATCTCAAAACGTGGAGGGTTTTTTTCTTTTCTATCTGAGGGAAACTTTAAGGCTTTCATAAAGAACCTCTTTAAGAATAGAACCAACAATGAAAGCTTCTATCTAGTATGCAGCGATGATGCCACTCATGGATTCTTATGATAGAACCATATCAGGAAGCGAGCAACCTTAGTTGTCATAGAAAATGTGCTCAGAGACATATTTAATTTATATCAATTAGTGGTGTGTTGGTTTTTTAAATTATTAGGAGCATGGATGATGTTAGAGTGACATTCTTGAGAGTTTGTTTTCTTTTGATGTATAAACCTGTTAATTGGCTAGCATGCTAATTATGTAGATTAATTTGCTAAGTAAAACAAGATGTAAAAGTTGTACAGATGGAAAACTGGACTAGGTTGAAAATGTATGATTGATATTATTGGTCAATTTGTATAAATTATTTTGTCATAAATGTGAAAAATCTGTTTTTCTTTTTCAGGTCTCTGGATTCTATCCCAGGGGACATGGTTACTGGGCAGCATGCATTCACTTATACAAATATTCATACAATACAAGAAATTTGGGAATTCATTAACCTAATATGAATGTCTTTGGAAGGTGGGAGGAAACCAGAGTACCCAAAGGAAACCCACAAGGGAGAACATGCAAACGAGGACAAGGCAGGAATCGAACCCTCAACCCTGGAGATGCAAGGCAACAGGAAATTGCGTAAACAATTTCCTTAAAGATTTAGTAGATAGGTTAGGATTATTAGCTTTAGAACATGTTTAAATACCAAATAGAACCTTTAGAATTGTAACCGAAGGGGGCGACCATAGACAGGAAGGTACACGGATCTCACTCAAGCTTATATAGTAATCGAACTAACCAAGTAGTGGATCTGACCAAAGGCAAGGGATGAAGAAAAGTTGACTTGGCTACAGTGGAAACATTATTGGAACATAGTCACAGTCATAAAGCAGCTGGAAACAAACTCTATTACAGCTTCCATTACCCTTAATGGCATCTCTTTTTTATGTATAATGAAAAAAAAGGATAGATAAGAATAATGTTTTCATTCAGAGGCATAAATTCATAATCTTCACATACACACGCGCGCGCACACGCAAGCATGCACACACAAAATCAACAGTACATAGAGAGAAAGCCCAATTCCTGAATTCTAGGCTGCTGTCCATGGTGCTGATGTTCATTTCTAGCCCAGTGGCTCACAACCCTGGCTCTGAATAGCGCCTTTCTCTTTTTTTTTCACTATTATGGTAGCAATGATGGTTTTTGGAGTCTGTGGATAATATTCCACACATCATTCCACACATTTCCGCTGCAAAAGAACAAAACTAGAGAGCTAGAGAGAGAGAGAGAGAGCATGAGAACTAAACTAAAACCCAGCGCCAGTAATATTAAAGGCTTGTACAGTAATGACACCATTTGCCTCACATGAATGTAACGTATATACAAGACTATCTTTGAAATAACACAAACTTCTGGCCATGAAGTGTAACTTCAGGTTATCAATTTGTTGTCATAGCAACCTCCAAAGTCATCTTCAGATCAGGTGTTAATGTCAATGGATAAAAATGGCTGAATCCTGTAGTGGTTGTATGTCGAATTGAATAAAAATCTGAGGTCATGAAAGGCTTATGTGGGTGTCTGTTATGCATCTCGACTTTGTTCACCTTGTTTTCTGTAACTCATGAATTTCATGCTCTCACTGTGCTTTCTCTGTGTACTCACTCAAATCACTACCTCGCTGCGATCAGCCACGCCCATTTCCTTTTTCTCTGAATACTCATGCCTTGCTGCATTGTCTTTTGCATCCTTCTTTGTCATGTGGCTAGAACTCTACTCCAGTCTCTGTCTATGAGTTCGGGTGATTTTATGATTGTGTTTTATCATAACGATCAAGTGCACATCCGAGTCATGTTTGTGGAGAAATTACTGCATTAAGTATAAGGACTCATATGGATTTATCTTGGAGACTTTATCCTTAAGACTCTAATCTTAGCTGAAATACTGCAAATAAATTCAGTTTTTCTTTGGTAACGACTTGTGTGGGTTTCGTGTTTGAGTTAGTACAGGTGTCATGTAGCCCTATGAATACTATTTTTAAATAAAATGCTATGTTTCAGTAGGTTTTCATTCCAGAAAAAAAAATGAGAAAAGAGCCACATCTGTTTGTAGTCACACTGGCCTTCTTGTGTGTAAAATTGGACACCACCATCTAGACAAGCAGCAACAACAAAAAAAAAATAACCATGAGTTATAAAAATAAAAAATCTTACTCACCTTGTGTGCAGTTTCTGTTTTTGCTGATGTCCTTGTGCTGCTTATAAATTGGGGGGAAAATCAGTACGGGAATTTTTTCACAGTGTTAAGGTGGCGTCAAAGTGTTTTCCTGAAGGTCCAATTATATGTTTCTCTACTATTATGTTCCTCAGACTAAAAGTGCAATTGAAAAGCCTTACCTAAAAAAATCCCTAGTTAGTAAATTTTCCCTCAAAGTGTAGAAGATTCAACTCTGAGCTACTAAAATCTCTATTTATTTTTAAATCTGCAGGAAAGATGCTATCCAAAGGATTTCAACCTTCCACTGTCACATATCTGATCTTGTGTCCTGGCAGCACAGGATTCTCTAAGGCCTTATTCAGACTGCCGGGACAAGTCTGATTTTTGGCAGACTGGAATCAGATTGCATTCATATAGTCTAAACAGAGTAAAAAAAAAAAAATCCAATCTGATTTTTTTTGCAAATCTGATCTGGACCACATTCAGAGCTGGTTTGAAGTCAGATTAAGATTGGATTCCTAAAGATCTCTCCCAGTCTGGTTATTCTACCTGCTTAAATTAGATTTCAAACTGTGGAATACGTCATTCACAACCCAATGTGGAAGTTCAAGTTCACATGATCACCTGATATGGGACATGGATCCATGGTTTAAAAATATGAGCAGGGAGATGATGGAAGAAATGGAGATGAAAATAAAACAAATATTTTTTTAGAAAGTTAAGTTGCTGTGCTTTAGAATGTTGTGGATTGTGTTTTTCTACCTTGAGCACTTGAATTTTCTGTGTGGCTAAATTAGCCCTGTTATCAGGAAGAGCGTCAGGTTGAACTGCACTATGGAAATTCTGCCACACCGGACTGAGGATGAAGCAAAATGTCTGTGAATTCATCAGTAGAGGCAAAGTGAGAAGTCATGTATAGAAACAGGGTGATATATAGTGGAGTTCACAAACATAATTCGTTCCTAAGTTCTGTTCGTTACCTGATTTATTTGTACTGTACACCAATTCAGTTTTTTCCCCATAAGAATATTTAGGATGAATGCATTACTATGAACTATATTTAACTCTTGATTCATTTTGCTTATATTACAAAATATAAAAAGTCTAAAAAAGACTAAATGATACAAAAAATGATGCAGCACTAAATATAAATATAAACTGTACAGCAAACACCTCATTTGTACATGTATTGTTACCGCACCTTTCTTAGAGATACTCACTGACGTGAAGAAATGAAGGAGAGGAAGATGGGTGGGATGAAGGTTAGCGTTTGGTGAGGATGAGGTAAGTGTTTGGAAGGAGACTCTCCTTCCATAATAACACTGGGTAATTCCTCTTCAGGGGTTTTCTCTCTTTTTCTGTTTCTTGGCTTCTGGTTTGTACGTGGCAGCCGATTTTACTAAAAATATATCCAGAGGGTTATATTGCCCAACTGCGCTGCACAAAAACAGACCCTACGTTATCGTTCATAAGGTGTAGCACTCTGTACGCCACAGTTTTGTTCGGGTGATACTTCTCGGCAAAGGCTTGGACGTCACTCCTACTTTGCACAAAATTCTTTTCATCATGTGAGCGATCTGCAACCGCAGACTGAGCAAAGCTGATGCTGGATGACGCGGTTTCTGGGTCGTGTTACGAGGAGGAGTTTGTGAACAGAAACAAATTTTAGGATTTGCTTGTCCTCGGGGGCGTCCGTGAACCAAGGTTCCACTGTATAAGGAAATAACTTGCTGCATGAGACCGTCCGACATCGTTACATCAACCAATGCAGATACGTCGACAACGTGTCAGATTTGTGCTACCAGTCTGAACAGCGTCAAATTGATCCCTTTCAAGTAACAGTGTGGACAGTGACAGATTCGTTAAACTAATCAGATTTGTCTGCAGTCTGAACAAGGCCTAAATATCTTCTATAGGATGCTAACTAGGGCTGTAAGGCAATGCCAGCAAATATCAAAGAGGAAAACATAATGGGATTCAACTCTTGAACTTCCATCTCAACCAGATGCCCTGTGAAACTTTCTGATAAACTTTGTGTCTAGTCTGACTGAGTAAGTTGACAAAAAAACAAAACAGTGATTAGAACGTTCGCACACGCAGTACTTCTGCAAGACAAATACGAGGTTCCTTACGCGGCATTCCTTTAGATTCAGGTTACAGTATTAATATAGTATTCGAGTTTTTAATTTGTCATATTTATGTTGATTTTGCCCTTCATTCAATGCATTCGTCCCATTCAGGGTCAGTTGTCTCACCTTGGACCCAGACATACGGTAGAAGTCAGTTGGTGGAGAGGGTCACACAAAGTTCAGCAAAACATTAGGCAAGAGCATTGCCAGAAACAGTCAGGGGCTCGGGCGATCAGCAAACACCACAAAATACACAAATCCAAACTCGTGAAAAACCCGAAACAAACAGAAAGCGGAACAGCGTGAACGATAAACAAAGGCTCGGAAAGTCAGGCAGCGATACGCTGAGCATTACTTCACACCGAGTGAGTGTTTTGTTTGTGATTTTAAAATGTGTGGTGATGATTGAGTCCAGTCGTGTGCAATCAGCAATCAGGTGACTGTGAAAGTAAGAATGCCGGTGCGTGTTGGGTAAAAAAAAATTGCGCGGCTCTGAAGACTGGATTGGATCAAATCTGGCGCTGACATGACAACGGCGTTCAGATCCACTTAAAGGTCCAAAGCTTTTAAAATGCAGTCTGCCTAGATTTTATAGCCTGACTGAGCGTCTCCTAGTCATATCTATATTAGTGTACATTATCTGTTCATTCAGTAAATATATTCACTTATATCCCTAAGGCTTACCATAAACCTCTGTGACATTTCAGCCGCCAATTACGCTGCCTGCCATGCCTACGAGCTACATTTTTCTGACTGAGCAGTGTTTGTGGACCTAGCACACATGCTACAAAGCCTCCACCTCCACGCTAAATGTTGTGTCAACTGCATAATTAGCACACAGATCATTTAAACGCCGGAGTTGGACCAGTGTTTGGACGGCAATCCAAGAGGCCATCCGAGAAAGCGGCTAATTACAAGCCATGTGGCTGCAGTTACTGCTAACCTCCGCCCACACATATAGACCCACACACACACACACACACACACACACATAAATATATCTCTTCACAAACATTCATGAATCTCAGCTCGTCAGATTTAACACAGAGAGACAGGAGGAAGATGGGAGTTTCGAGAGAGAAAGGTGAGTTGGTTCAAATACAGCAAGTCAGAAAGTGCACACACAGAAATAAAAAAAAAAATGATACACATTCACACCCACGCTTGCCTCCTCCTCTTCCGCGCTGAGTGTGTGTGTGTGTGTTGGAGAGAGAGCCCGAGGCCAGCCTTGCACACACGACGCAAACACACATCCTTCAAAGCCGTGCCCAGGAGAGGAGAGTCACCAGCTGCATAATTATGTCGAAATAAACCTAACCCGAGCTACACAGTGCCGGACCACAGCTCCAGATGAAGCGTGCAATCAAGCCCGACTTGATTTATGTGCCCTACTTCTTGTCTAATGCCGACTGAATTGATACTCATCCCTCTCCCTGTCCCGAGAGGAACATTTTATTGCTTAAGATGCGTAAATTTTTTATTGCTAAAAATTTCTTAGGAGAACTGGCATTAATCAAAAATGCAGCACATGAGATCCTTCTGAGATCCTCAGAGTCAAAAACTGCAATTTTTTGGCTCGCGACGCATATTAGATCAGAGAAGATCTTTTCCTTACTTGCTTAATCTTTTTCAAAATGTTTTTTTTTTCCCTTTTTCCTGGAGAATAAAATTTGGATTCAGAAGTAAGAGAACAAACTCTGTAATCAATGCAATCTTTTCTTTTCTTTACTTTTCCTTTCTTTTTTTATATCTTTTGTTCTTGAACACAGACTCTGATTTTATCCCAAATAATGAGGACAATTTGCATCAATTCGATCAATTACACTGTGATGTTAATGGCTCTGTTTTAGGTAGAGAACAAGGAATAATTGCGTAAAAGCCGTCATGTTCAAAACAAGGTATAATTGAAGGATTTTTTTTTTTTTTTTTTTTGTCATTGCGTGCTAGGTATTGTGATAAGCTTTGAGCTCAACAAGAATCCTGGAAGAATAAACTTGAAATACACCAAGGACAAGGTGCAAAATGTATTAGGGAAGGTGTTTGGTTTGTGAGGTTGATGTAACAATACTCTGAGATCATTTTGATAAACCTTATTAAGTTATAGGTTTCTATTTTGTTTATAGACAAAAAAACTCATTTAATCTCAAAATTTAAATGCCTTAATAAATAGTCCTGGTGGCTCAGGCGGTTGAAGCTGTGGGTTACTGATCAGAAGGGCTGTGGTTCAAGCCCCGCCACCACTGGGTTGCTGCAAGGAACTTAACTCTACAGTAGGCCCATACAAAATCACTCAGCCTTTGCCGGTTCCAGAGCTCTGATGAGAAATCCAGAGGGTTGGGTAAGGAACCAAATACATTAATATAGAAATAAACAGTCCATTAATAATTTGCTAGCAAACATGGGCACTGGTGGCTCAGTGGTAGGTGTTTCGCCTGCCATGCGGAAGGCCCGGGTTCGATTCCCAGCCAGTGC
>JAQMYL010000009.1:1976420-1990807 GCA_030014365.1 Clarias pachynema
CAGCATCACCCGGGGTTCGAACCAGCGATCTCCGGATGATAGGGCGAGCGCTTTACCACTGCGCCACTCGGAGGCTAAAATAGTAATAATTTTAAAGTCCTTGCCACAGAATCAAAGGTCTCAGGGGTAGACATGGATCTGATCCAGCTCTTCCTATAGGCCTAATACAAAACAACACACTAATCCAAAACAAACCACAATCTAATTTTGTGCCCAGGTAGGAGGAGCTGGATTAAGTCCACCTCCTCCCCATAGACATTTTGTCCACAGGCACTAGGGAAAACCTCCATAAGACTTTATGAAGAAACTCATTGTAGAACTGTTAATAATCTAATTCCAATATTTTTCTTTGTATGAGGTTCACCCTGTATTATGATAACAAATACGTGATGCCACCTCCCCGCCCCCCCTCCCCCACCACACACACTTTTGAATTAATTACATAGCGTTTGCATGAGAAAGATTAAATTAACAATTTGTTTCCGTGCATTGTCAACAGCTAATGGCTTCTCGTCCCACATGTTTTAAAGGAGATTAATTTGTTTAGTAATGCAGCAGAATGGCCTTTGTGGTCAGTGTGGCTTTAATGGTGTGTTTTACAGCCCTCCGGAGTGCCACACCGATGTTATAAAGCACGTTCTTCCTCTAAGTGAGCCTATTCATTTCAGCAGACGCACTTCATCCATAATACTGGCTTTTAATGTCCTGCCGTAACAAAAAACCATCCATTTCAGCAGAGCCCGTATCACGCTCGCGAGAGAACCGGAGCGGTCCTGTCTCTCATCTCAAAAACGAGAGCCTCGTGACATGGAAATCATGAATATTGACAGGAAATGCAGAGCTCGGTCCCGATGCTCATTTTACGATGTCAGGCCACGTTGCAGATCTAATTCATTTTCCACCCTGGACCATCTCACAAAGCTGCCAAGTGTGATGGATTGAGCGAGAAATTCATTTTCCCTCGAGATCCAGAAATCTTGCAACATTTCCAGAAAAAAAAAAGCAGTATTCCGTGGTGGTGATGGTGGGAGGTGTGGATCGTTCATCTCAGCCCCGAAGTGGTGTCATATCATTTACGGTGTGTATGAGTCATATGTTTTTGACCAGGTGCTTGACCCACCACTGGAGAACCATTTATAGAGTTTGTTCATTATTCCACTCTGAAGCTACTGTATAATGCATATAAACCCACAAGGGCTTTGTCTCAGGAGAAACAGCATGTACATACAGTAAGGACTCATTCCACTGGCAAATATGGTCCTTAATTGGGAACAAACTTCTTTTCAAACTTCATACTTTTCACATTAATGTGTATAATCTGTCAGAAAAAAAAAACTGTATATGAAAAGAAAGAAGCAGTGGGTTTGGATATGTTATGTTAAAAAATGTACCATGTGGACTCGAGTAACTGTGACACCATGTAACAACAACAACAACAACAACAACAACAAAACAGTTTTAAAAAAAATAATGTGATTTAAAAAACTGTGACAAAATGAGTATACTGTAAAACAGCCACATACGAAAATAAATGACTCATATAAAAGACACATGTGAAAAGAAATCAATTGATGCAGAAAAAAACAAATGTGTGAAATGAGTCATGTAGGGGGAAAATGTCTTTAAATAATTGTGTGCAAAGACAAATTGATCACACAAGGAAGGAAACAAATTGTGTGGAACAAATAGCATGTAAAAGAAATATCAGGTGTGAAAAAAAAAAAAAAACATTAAAGAATAATTAAATAATTTAAGAAATGTACCTGAAAAAAAAAAATACAAGTAATATGTAAATAAATGTGTGATAAGAAATTAAAAACATAATAAATAAATGAATAAATAAATAAATAAATAAATAAAGATTTGAATTTCCACTTCGAGTCAGTGTGCATGGAGTTTGCATGTCCTCCTCGTGCTTTGTAGGTTTCCTCCAGGTACTCCAATTTCCTCCCTCATTCTAAATACATGCAGAACAGGCTAACTGGCATTCCTAAAATTGCCTGTATTGTGTGTGTGTGTGTCTGTGTGTACAAAAGTGTTCCAGAGTGTACCCTACAATGTGCACAAAGTCTCCTGGGAGAGGCTCCAGGCCCCCCGCAACCCTGTAAATGATAAATGGCATGATTAAATGAATGCATAAATTAATAGGGGAAAAAAACTAACAAAAACACTACATGTTTTATGCATATTATATGAAGGGTAATCATGTGATTATTATGTGATTGTCATAGTTATTTCACTAGCATATTTCATAACTAATAGTAAATCAATGGGTACAACCTGCCTTTCTATTGGCTGCATTGTGGTATTGTTTGACTTGCTGGCTCTATTGTAGACGTCTCGATCCGCCTCTTGGCTCTGTTGTGACCATTGCTTGTGTCACTGGATCTGTTGTAGACGTCACTCTCCATCTCTGACTATGCTGTAGACCTCGCTCTCCCCTCTGGCTCTGTTGTAGATGTCCCTCTCCCCTCTGGCTCAGGTGTACAGTAGATGTCCCTCTCCCCTGGCTCTGTGGTGGATGTTACTCACCCAACTGGCACTGTTGTAAACATGTCTCTCCTCTCTGGCTTTGTTGTGGACATTGTCCTCTCCTCTGAATCTGTTGTAGACATTGCTCTCCCCTCTGGCTCGGGTGTAGATGTTGCTCACCTTCTGGATCTGTTGTGGGTGCTGCTTCCTCCTCTGGCTATGTGGTACATGTCTCTCTCCCTCTGGCTCCATTGTGGATGTGGCTGTCCCTCTGGCTCTATTGTAGAAGTCACTTCCCCAATGTCTTTGTTGTAGATGTCACTCCCCATCCGAGTCTGGTCTGTTGTAGACATCACTTTCCCTCTGTCTCTGTTGTTGACGTCACCATCTGGCTCTGTTATAGATGTCATTCCCTATCTGTTGTAGACCTCACTCCTCCACTGGCTCCGTTGTAGATTTCACTTCTCCTCTGGCTCTGTTGTAGACATCACTCCCACTGTCTCAGTGGTGGATGCTGCTCCCCTCTGGCTCTGCTCTCCACTTTTCCTCTGTTGACAGTGCCACTCTCCACTCTGGCTACATAGTGTAGTTGCTGCCCTTGCTGGCTTCATGGTGGGTATCCCAACATTCTTGTGATCCTCCTAGAATTTCATGCCAGCATCTGTGGTAGATTTCTCTGCCTCACTGAATTGTGAAGGATGGTTCATTTCCCTCAAAGAACTTACAAAGAGCCATTTCAGCTCTAGAGCCATGCCTTGGGAAGGAGGTGTGCTAGCAGGGTAGCACCAAAGAACCTTGTGCTATTAACCCCTCCACATTACTTGTCTCAACCACACTTGTCACATTTCACCTTGAGTACCATTACTATTCAAGTTCTAGTTTGTTACTGTTAAACCTTTGCTTTAGTTGTTGTAGTGTTTACTGATGCACTCTGTTATACTGAACTTCCTTCTGTTATACTGAACTTCCAGCAGCCTGACACACATGTTATTACTGTATATAATTCCTGTTATCCACTATCACCCAAATGTGGATAGGTTCCCTGTTGAGTCTGGTTCCTTTCAAGGTTTCTTCCTATTTCCATCTCAGGAAGTTTTTCCTTGCAACCGTCGCCCTCGGCTTGCTCACCAGGGACAATCTCATTATTATCGAAACACATTTTTTCTCACTCACGTACTTCCATAAATTTTATTTTCATTTTATGAAGCTGCTTTGAGACAATGACCATTGTTAAAAGCAACATATAAATAAAATTGAGAATTTGAATTGAATTTTCACTTCTAGTCCTTCCCGTAATTCCCAGTCAGGAGTAGAATATAAGGTGAGTAAACTGTCAACTGTTTTACATAGCCTGTGTGTGAACGGTCAGGGTTACATTAAGTCAGCAAATATTGCCATTCTGTTCTACTGGAGCGTGCCAACTTTATGCTGAATCAGCACATCCTGGCACGAGAGGAGAGGCTTTTGGTGGCCAAGCCGACAGCATTGATCGATTATCAGTTCAGTACCAAGGCCTGCTGATTATTTATCATTTATATGTATTGTGTTTACTTACTTAAGTGTAAAAGGCTCTAATCAAACCCATTTTGCTCACTTATAACGCAATGCTAGGCAGATTTGTTTCTTTTCTTTTGTTTCTTTTTTTTTCTTTTCTTTTTGTTCCATTTCTTGAGTCACTGATTTCCCTGAAGATGTTCTTTTAAAGACATGCATGTTGAGGTTCACCACAGAAACTACCTCATTGCTGTTCCTAATAATAACTACTATGGTGTGTGAGTGTGTGTGAACAAGGAAATTCAAAATTTACTGCCAATAGATTTTCTAATCCTATATAAGTCATATAAAATTTATTTATAAGGCTTAATCTATTTTCTATAGAGCATAGGTGTATGTATTTATTTGCTAAAAGCAATAGGATAAAAAAAAAATATGGAAGACAAGAAAGAAATAAGTGAGAAAAGAAAAAAAGTGTTTTCATGTGTCTATTTGCTTTTTATCTTAAAATAAAATTCACAGCAATTGTAATTAAAATTGAAAAAGGAAATGGATTGAGTATAGGGGACATAGTGGTGTAGTGGTTAGCAGTGTCGCCTCACACCTCCAGGGTCCTGCCATGCTTAGTGGGTACCTCCCACACTTCAAAGACATTCACATACTGTAAGGCTAATTGCCTCTAGTGTGTGAGTGTGTGTGCTTGAGCCCTGTGATGGACTGGTACCCCATCCAGGATGTCCCCTGCCTAGTGCCCTGAGTCCCCTGGGATAGGCTCAAGGCCTCCCACAATCCTACACAGAATAAGTGGTATACAGTAGAAAATGAGTGATGATTTGACATCAGCCTCCTCGTGTCATGAAGAGAGGTTAGGCTGGATGTGAGTGCAGACCTTTTTTCAATCTAAACATTTAAACATCATTTAGATCAAATTAACAAAACAAACAGGAATGCTAATGCACACATTAGCATTTAGCTCGTAGCCTAGCCCTAGTAACAGTTGCAATTCTGTTTGTTGTTTTTTTTGCTGTAAATTATAGTATGTTCAAATTTTAACAAGCAAACAGACAGGGAGCACAGCAGTCAACATACTGTAACAGTGACACTGGTATGAAGAAATGGGAAATGTCAATATAGAAACACTTGGAAACACCACAGTCCAAATACAAGTTCTTAAAGTTGTACTATATGGAAAAATTGTGAGGCCAGAATCATGACAAAACTCCCTCTATAAGGCATGACTTCTGACACACCTTATACGATCAGCTCATCTTGTGTCAAGGCTGAGAGAGTCTTGGTGGCTGGAGCAAAGCATAAGGACTGGACTGAGACTCTACATCAGGGTTGGTGGTTGTGCAATTGGGCTCTGACTAGGCTTGACACAGGAGCAGGAGCTGAACTTAGCATTAGCAACACTGGGCTACGATTTGGCATGGACAATGGAAATTAATTTGTCATGTAAAATTGGTCTGAACTTGGTATGGGAGCTATGATTTAACTTGGCCCAGCGACTGACAGGCTAGAACTTGGAAGGCAAGAACTCAGTATGCCCTGTTTTGATCCCTGGCGAGGACCATGCCAGATTTGGGTTAGGTCTCAGGGCAGGGAAGACCTCCTCACAGGCCTTTGGAAAGAGCCTTTATTGGAGAGTGCATCAAGCCTGGCTCAGGCAGAGCAGGACTGAGTTCAGGCAGAGCACAGCATAATAATGTTTGAATAAGGCATGACCTGGGCAAATCAGGACATTTATTGAATAAAGAGTAAAGGCAAGAGTAAAGGAAGACATGGCTCATATAAAAAAGGACTTGAATCCTATGAAGCAGGGCTTAACTTGAGCAGAGCAGGGTCTGGGTCTGGCATATCATGGCATGCTTAAGGTATAGTGTAGCATTTCACAGGGCAAAATTCAGGCATATTGTAGAACGGAGAACATAATTTCGTCAACCTCTGCAGGGAGCAGGCATCGAGAGATCACCAGGTTGAAATCCACAGGCAACAGAATTGTCAGTGTTGGCTGTGGAGGCCACCAGGTTAACCTCCACGGAGTCCTGAATTGGAAACAAGGTTTTGAGTGAGGCTGTGGAGATCACCAGATTGACCTTCATATTGTGTTTGGAGCAGACAAAGCTGCTGTCAGCTCTTCCCAAGAGCTCAGTGCTTTCACCTGTTCCTGGAGCTCTTGCAGGAACCCACCCTGTTTACTTCACCCTTTTGTTGGAGTGCTGTGCTGGGAGTCAGACAGTTGGCCTCACTTCTAAGCAAGCTGGTGCTCTCTCTCATTTTTGCAGACTTACCAGCCACTACAGGTCACCCCAAAATATTTATGTAGGTGACACATACCCTGTGATTAGAAATACAGTACATGCTTTAAAAGTCCATTACAGCTGTGGCCTCAAAGCTTCCTGACACAGTGACTGTGTCAGGAAGCTTTGAGGCCACAGCTGTAATGGTCTGGTAATCATTGAAGAACATAAAAGGTCTGCTTGTATTGTCCAGGTTTAGAATCTGCCAAGCTCTTGGAGTAAAATTGGCAATGAATGGAAAATCTGTCGCGTGGTGAGCCCATGCCATAATATGGGGCGGGAATGTCCATAAGCTTCCACTCCTCTGCTTGGTTGAAATTAATTGTGCCGAACATCAGCACAGTAGGCCCGCTGTTATGTTCCTTGTGTTAGTCTCCTGCATCGTTAAGTTGTTGTTCTTGCGTTCTTTCATGAAAAGAGAAAGGATGCAAGTGCAAACCTTTATTTAATATTGTGATATTTATTTTGACTAGGACTTGGCTATTGGCTAAATACTAATGCATGCATTAGCATAATAAGAAAATAGGAAAGTTTAACATAGAAACACCTAGAGAAACACATAGTCCTAAACACTAAAGGCACTAAAGGCATTGTTGTAAAAAAAAATTTTCTGCTATTCAAACACACACACACACAAAAAAAACATTTGAATCCCGACAGTGCCACAGCCACCTGAGACCAAACAGCAGACTTCAATTCTGAGTGGGAGGGGCATACTCCTCTCATAATCTCCCCTGTCAATCACAGTGACACTAGCCAATTTTGGCTGTCTGTGAGCATGTACATGAAAGCGGGTCGATAGGGCTTCTTTGCTCTGCATGTGCTACCCGGCATGTACTGCAGTGTGAACAGGTGCAGTAGTTGGCTTCATTTGTCTCAAAGGAAGCATGCGTTAGCCTTCACCCTCCCCAGTTGATAGCTGTCATATGATAGAGCAGAGCCGACAGGCTAGCAGTGGGAATCACCAGCTGACTAAATCATGGAGAAAAGGAGGAGGGGTTGCATATATTTAGCAAGTTTTAGTTTTCATCTCCTGGGATTCCTGTCAGTGTCGTCGCTTTAATGCATATGACATCATTTACACACTGCATGCAAATGATCTTGTTATTAATAGCACACCAAATCAAGGCCAGACTGCATTATTGTGGGAGAAAAAAATATGCAATAAAACAGATGTACTGTGTAGTGAAACTTTTTAACTGTATTGTGAAAGCTTCCTGTATTTCACCGCAGGGCTGATTCAAATTCAAACACACACACAATAAAAAAATTAAGGTAATTCTCAATGACTAGTGGTTTGTACACTATTTGTACAGATATCGCCATTTGTTTGTACAAATGTTTTCCTGGATGTACTCCTGCTTTACATTAATCATTCTGATTTAACAAATTAGCTCACGTGGAAATGTTACAGCTACTGTTTAGCTGCTATTTGCAAGACATTTCCTCTGTTTAGCCAGCTAGGTGCTGTATAAGTAATCATTTGTGTTGCTTTGGCTAAACATGGCATAATTAGTTAAGCCTGGGTTTTTCTGACACTGATCAGCCTGAACATAAACACCACTGCAAGGTGAGCTGATCAACACTGACCAGCAACTATACACCAGAAAACTAGTGACATGATCATGAGCACCTCTCTTACCTCTCATGAGACTCTCTGGCACGATCCTACAGAAAAGTCAATGCAGCTCAAATTGGCAAAAAGAGAAAAAAAATCAATGCTGAACAGAAAGGCACCAGAACACCCAGTGCACCGCAGCCTACCAGCGTCCAGCAGGCAAAAAGTTCAAGGCCATCAGCTCCCAATCCGATCGAGCGCCGATGGGATGCGCCGGACGAGCAAGTCTAATTCACGAAGGTTCCCCTCTACAACCCACAGCACCCAAAGAATCCGCTGTCAATGGCCTGGTGCCAGACAACTCAGCACACACCCAGAGGCCCTGCGGTGTCACACCCTGAATGTACTGTCAAACCTAGGTGGTTTTAATGTTATAGCTGCTTGGTTTATCATTTATCTCGGTTTCCTTCCACAGTCCAAAGACATGCGGATTAGGCTGACTGACATTACCAAATTGCCCATAATGTGTGAATGAGCGTGTATAAAACGCAGTATAGATGATGATTGAGTGGACCAGGAATACTGGGAGCAAGTTAGGAACACAAACATGAACCTATTCACATAGGAGCAATTTAGTGGACTAATTTCAACTACTAGCTTGTTTTTGCTTGGGGGTGGGGGGAACTGGAGAACTTGAAGGATGAACCTACAGTATGTGGATGACCAGAACATGCAAAAGCCCAAGACTCCATAAGCTGAACTCAGGAGTGAGGAGCTTTCAGCTGTGAGGCAGGAACGTTACATGACACCATGCCACAGTAATAAGATATGCTTCTCAAGCTCTCCAAAATCAGGGTCGGGAATGAACCCAGCTGCAAGGATTAGTGGTTAAGAGAAAGCATTGGCCACTGTGCTTTTATTAGTGTACCGTGATGCCATTTGGGTTTAATAACTTAATCGCAGAAGAATTTCTACGCTACATAAGGTACTGTATATGTTGTAAGATGAAGTAAATATTCAGAAGTTATATACCACTGTATATTTCTGTGTGTTTCTCCTAACCCTGATGAGCTCCGATGAGCACAGTGAGCCATATTTACTTGAGAACTTCATCAGTGTGAAATAATATGATGTTCTACTTCGCTGCTTTTCTCTCAGGCCACTGCAGTGTCCATTCAGTGCTACGGTCTTAACGTGCACATGCTTCAAATGCGCTATTTTATTACATTTTTTCTTTGAACTTATTCATTTAAATACACTCTGCAAATGCTTTCTTTTAACGAAGCCATGTTTGGCTTTGATCTATAAAAAAAAAAAAAGAAAAAAAAAAAGGTTATGCTGCTACTTTTATTTAATTCATTTTGGTTCGTTTTAGGTTTGGTAAGCACATTCATTATTTGCCACGCTCCCTGTGGAGAGTGTGAAGGATGCAGGCCATGATTAATGCTCAGCCTCGATGCCCACACAAGAGCAACAACCCAGCCAGATCTGCAAAACAGCTCTGTGCTGGAGTGAAATTAAGCCAGCGAGAGAATGAGAGAAAAAGAGGGAGAGAGAGAGAGAGAGAGAGCGATGGAGAAAGGGAGGCCTCTGTGGATAGGCACTTGAGTCTCTGTTCTGCTGGAGTAGAGCACCTGATTATGGAGTGTCTCTCCGGGAGCGGACATGTTCTTGTTTATGGTTATGGAGAAACGTGCTTCAGCATTAAAGCAGCTGCCTAAATCACGCCGCTACTTCTTTTCTCCCAGCTGAGAAATTTAGCACCAAGGCTATCGGGCTGACTTTTTTTTTTTTTTTTTTTTTTTTTTTGTAACGTAATACCAGCAGGTTGTGGGCGTGGTAAGCTCTCAGCAGAAGACAGTGATTGTTTTAAAGTGCTTTGTTACGTGGGAGGTAGATGATTGAACACGTTAATGATGTTTATGCATTACAACCGGGTTTATTTCATCGGGGGCGTCGAACGATATTGGCTTGGAGAAGTGAAACAATCCTTCATTTACTGGAGTTCTGCGATGTCACCGGGCAAAAATGAGATTTGGTGAACAATTTAGTGGAGCTAAAGTAGAGCTAATCTGGGACTGATGGCGGCCATTGAAGCAACACCAACAAGACAGCAAGGCTCATGATCTCTGCACCAGAGCTACAGTGAAACCAGACTATTATGGGGATTTATATATTTTTTTAAAGCACATTACCACTTTGTAACAATAATGAGGCACTAGGCAAGCTACGCTCCCCGAACCGTTTTCGGCCCGATACTCCGAACGGAGTCACCGTCATAAATAAATCTGTGCATAATGTGGAATGATAGCCTAGCTTTCCAGCCAAATCCTCCTTTAATTAGCTGCAGAGAGCTGCTGTTTCTCTGCTTGAGGGTGTCCTGTTGTTATCAAAGCATGGAATTATTTCTTCACACATTACTAACACCTCTGTTTATTTTTAAGCTTCTTGCAGAGAGATGCTAATTATCAAAGGATAAACTCAACTTTGCCAGAAAGCTTCAAAAATGAGTATAATCACTGGACCAATTATACTATGATGTATGGACTTAATTATTTTAAGCAGTGAGGTTGTTAGAATTTCATAACCACAGCTGAATATTTTTGGGACGTTGTGGTTTTTGAGGGATTACGTTAAGAAGAGTAGTTTAATTTCTTCCGTTATAGAAGACGAAGGAGAAGAAAACCCAACTTGTACCAGAGTCTACACTAGAACATTGTTCTTATATTCTCTCTCATGCTCAGAAAGCTAGTGTCCAACAGCCATCTGTAACCCTACCGATGGAAGGCATCTACTCATAGAACCAAGGCCTAAGGCGCAGATCTAGAGATGTACATAAATATTCCTTTAGCAGCAGGCAAGAAAGTGAAGTGTATATGTGTCTGTTTGCACACATGGAGAACTGTATCTAGAGTTCAACTCTAGGCCACTTCAGCACTTCTCAGGATGTCACGGCGGCACGCCGAGACTCAGGGAGCACCATCGTATTGATCGCGTCTGGCACTTCCCGAACGAGAAGAGGAAAGAACGAAGGTGACAAGTGATGAAGAATGACTAAGGCACGCCAAGCGAGTCTCTGGCTTCAGGGTTCTCGCAGAACTCAGGAAGTGCTGCTGTGCACCATTTAATGACTTTCAAGCTCATGTTTCCTTGTTGGTGACATTTTTCTTTCTTTCTTTTTTTTTTTTTGTGCACATACCATAACGGTTGATCACAGAAGCGAGGAAAAAACCCTGAGCCCGGGGAGCTGGGCCTGCTGGGGGAGCCGTGTAAAGCAGTTTAGTCCAGAAACACTGATCGTTTGTCAAAGCGACACCTAGGAGTATCCGGAGATGATGTTCGGAGGTTAGATCAGAAAAAAGAATGCACGCCGAGAGCAATACAAGTCAGCTGGTTGATTAAGACCATGACTCACAAATCAGCATCAGGGCTCAATCTCAATCTCTCATTCCGAGCACACAGCTTTCCCAGTTTACAGTACCTGCTACGGGCTACTTCCATTCTTTCCAACTGGTCTATCTATCCAAAACCTGCCACCCCCAAGGTTTATAAAATAAATAAATAAATAAAATAAAAAGTACCAGCAGCAATACAGTTACTTTTCAGATGGCTGCAGAAATTGACAGTTCTGTTTGTTAGTATGAGTCGAGTTAGTTGTCTAGAGCAGTGAGTAATTCTACCTAGGGTATAGAGCACAGCTATTAAAGCTATTTTTTAAACTGTTCTAAAACAAAAAGAAAAAAGAAGAAATCATCCTCCATCTCAGCTGCTGGATTCCCTTGCCTCAGGTTTAATTAAATCACCTTATTTATGGAGAGACCGGCTCAGAAAGGACTCATTTACGCGATTGGAGGCAGAGCTGGCCCTGCACTTTGGACGTTTGCCAAAAATAACCCCACATTAAAATGATAAAATGGTAAAACTCTACTTACGTTGCAGAGATTGGGATCGAGGTACAGTTAGAAAGTGTGGCGCTATCAGCAGGAGAACAAGCCTAATTCTTGGCTGAACATGAAAGCAGGTGATTTTGCTTTATTGTACGTCCAAGTCTGTGTTGTGCTGAGGAACAGTGAGTAGAGAGAGAGAGAAAGAAGCAGCTGCCAAAAAGAAACATTGGGGAAAAGACTCAGCAAAGGCGAAACATCTGGCCTCTGATTTTTAATTAGACTCAGTTCACCTCTGGGATTATTTTTAGTTCAGGAGACGAGGGATTTCTCGTCCTAGTGGACCTGACAATAATGTGGAGGCACCTGTTTGCTGCCACTGTGTGCGCTTGTGTGTGTTTGTCAGTGTAGCTGGGAGGCTAGTTTGTGCTTGTGCTCCAGTTTTCTAAAAGGAAGCCCTGAGCAGCTTGTGTGTGTCTGTGCAATGATGAAAATGTATCTGAGCTGCCATGCCATTAAAGGCCATCAATATGCCGTATAATGTTCCGCAGGTTCTATTACACATGAGTGCCTTGGAACTGCTCCAAACCGCATGCCATGTCCTAGCTGGAGACCCGCTGTAATCCTGCCCTAGCACAGGGCCAAACCGCGGATGATGGGAGGTCGAGGCAGGGTAAGAGTGTATGTGTATGGCAGAGCGCTGGGTTCTGAAAGGACACTTAGACACCTGAGATACAGAATTGATTTTGTTTCACTTAGCAGAGTCGAGCAAGGGGGTGAGAAATGGTGTAGCGCTTGAGTGAAGTCAATGCAGGACTCCTACCGGGAAGCTCGCTTTATGTCAAATGCTCATGAGCATGAAAGTTTGTGAGTTCAAATCCCAGAGCTGACAGAGTGTCTTTACGCACAGGCCTTTAACTCTGGGCTGTTTCTTAATACCATGAATATGAAGAACAGATTAGCGTTAGTGGGTAGGATATTCTTGCCAAGCTTCCATTTAAGAACAACTTGACAAGGATTTAGGAATGGAAAGTGCTCTGTAATTGAGTTTACAAACTGTGCCACATCCAAGCTAATGCAAACCTAGCCGCCTAGCTACCACTAGACAACCCCTGGAACTTATCCTAGACATTTACCGTATGTGGCGTAGTGGTTAGCACTGTGGCCTTGCACCTCCAGGGTTGATAGTTCAAGTCCCACCTCGGGTCTGTGTGCGTAGAGTTTGCTTAGTGGGTTTCTTCCAGGTTTCTTCCAACAGTCTAAAGACGTGCAGATTAGGCTAATTGGTGTCCCCCTATTGCCTGTAGTGTGTTTGTGTGTATACTTGTGCACCTTCCCAGGGTGTATCCTGCCTTACGCCTCGAGTCCACTGGGATAGGCTACTCCATGGTGTGAACGGAAAAACGCAGCCAAACACCACTGAGGGAATCATTAGAACATTAAAAAGAATAAATAATAGAAATTCCTCATTTGAGTTCATTTTCTTGTTTTAAACGCAAATTGTCTGTAAATCTGGAGGTGTGTGTCTCGGCTGAGCTGTAGCGCCTGCCAGAGTTCAAAAGTTCAAAACAGATGGTGACCTGGGTGGGTGGAATCTTTGCTGAACTTCGTGTCTCTGCTGAGGTAGCGTGAAGTGTCAATGTCCACCAGAGAGGCCAGCGGACAGTCTATGATTTTCTCTGCAGTCTTCACCACTCTCTGGAGTGCCTCCTTATCTACAGCAGACCAGGCTGCATACTGTACCACCCCAGCATGCAGTTAGTTAGCAGGCTCTCAATGGCCACCTGGTAGAAGGCCGCCAGCAGCTTCTTTTTAGTTGTTGTGTCTCCAAAGCACTCTCGGGAAGTGTGGTCTTTTCTGTGCCTCCTGACAGTTGCAGTGGTGTTGGCTGATCAGGGGAGGTGCTTGGATATCAAGACCCACAAAAACATGAAGGTCTGCACTCTTATCACTCGTTCCCCTTTTATGCAGAGAGAGAGAGGCACCAAATACAGTACCTACAGTACCACGTTTCCTCCTGACATCTAGTATTAACTGCGTGGTCTTTGTGGTGTTCAGGGTCAAATTATTCATGGACACCACTCTGACAGTCTCAAAGTCTTGTCACCTTAGAAACTTTAGTAAATGCTGGGCTAGCTAGACAAGATGGGCCACTCGTTTTTTGTTCTTCTAAATACATTGGAACGCTAAAGAACAACAAAAGAGATACGAATGAGGTGAGTACAGTATAAATCAGGAAAACGGAAATTGGTCAAGTTTTTTATCTGTACATTGGTCAGAACTTACTCTTCCAATGATATCTTTACGTTTCATCCAATGGAGGACCCGAAACCAGTCTCAGAAAATGCTCTGTATGTCTGTATGTCTGTCCAGCCAGTTTGACACAGCATCACGCAAAACTGGCTGCACAGAATTCAAAGAAACTTTAACGGTGCATACTGTAAGTACTTGCCTGAAGTTATAGTGCCACATAATAATGCACATGCATCATGTCTTACATCGAAAACCTTTGCAGTACTTAGATCTCTGCTTGAAGTTTATTCTGCACCATAAATTAAATAAAAATGTTGAGTAAAAGCAATGCCATGAACAGTTATGTGTGGAATTTAATAATCTACTTTAAAATAATCTACTAATGCGCTACTGTCTCAATGTAAACAAACACCTGCACCAATAGAT
>JAQMYL010000009.1:2016275-2029510 GCA_030014365.1 Clarias pachynema
ACATGAAGTTAGTTGGTGTGAGAGAAGAGGATGTAGAGGATAGGGTTAGATGGAGGCAGATGATTCGCTGTGGCGACGCCTGAAAGAGAACAGCCGAAAGACAAAGAAGATATGCTTCTTCTGCTCTGTAAAGCTTCATAACGGCTCTAATCTGAGGTGCTGTTTGAGGTTAATTGGTGATTTCTGAGACTGGTAAATGAACGTCTCCTCTGCAGCAGAGGTCAGTTTTGGTCTTGCTTTCCTTGGAAGGTCTTCATGAGAGACAGTTTCATCATGGAGCTGGATGGGTTTTACAAACGCACTCGACACAATACTGTTCTTACAAAAAACGTCCTTGAACAGCTGACCTTCATATCTTAAAATAACAATTAATTACACAATGTTTACATACAGTAGTTTTAAATGTTCTAGAATTGTAGAACATAAATCAATAAACAAAATCCAATAAATTAGAAGGTGTATCCAAACTTTTGACTGGTACTGTACAGGTACAGGTATGTACATCAACTAGGATTCCTCGCATAAGCATCTAATACTGAATATATTAATGTTACAAACATGAAACAACTATGAAAGCAGAAGTACATTGTCATTGTACACCAACAAGTATTTACAAATAAAGATCATTCCTTCGTTTGTGGTTTACTTGGATCATTTTTAATATAAACAAAAGTACAGTAATTCCCCTACATACTGTATGAACACCTGAGTTACAAACTTTAGAAGATACGAACATGCATTTGTGCATGTTCAATTGTGGAAGATCACAAGTCCAGCGTACACTGTCACATGCGTGCACATCTTCTGCAAGGGTTAGGGTTAGGGTTAGGTACGAGCACATGATGTCTGAAATAGAGCGTAAAAGCAGTGTGTGTGTGTGTGTGCTGAGAAGCGCTTAGCAATAACGATGGAGACAAAAGTGAAAATAATTGAGAGAATGGAGCGAGGTAAAAAGATGACAGACATCGCTTGTACTTTTAACATGAATCATTGGTGTCCTCATGAAACAAGCTCTCAGAAAGGAACTCGCTGTATGTAGGGGACTTACTGTACAGCTCAGCTTGAGATACATTGTCTGTTCCTCAGCTTCGCTGTTTTAGGAATTTCTTAATGATTAGAATCGATGGCCATTTATCATAATCGGTCGCTTGAAATGCACAGAAAAATCAACTATAATCAGTGATCGTCTCATCAGTGGTAACTACACTGTCAATAACAATAAGAACATCCCCATAGGATAACAGCACAGCAAACATCTTCTGACATCTCACACAATAATAACATACAATACTGTATATTGTACAAAACCTCAGCACCAGAGTCATTACACACATTATTAATCTTACAGTATAAACATATTTAATGTGTTTCAGCGTGGAATCTTGCTTCAATTTGGACTTATTAGGCAAAATAGACATTTTCTTCAGTTTTAGACATTTAGATGGGTTTCAAGTGCGTGTGTGTGTGTGTGTGTGTGTGTGTGTGTGTGTGTGTGTGTGATGAAAAAAAAAAGAATTAAGCAAATCAGATTTTAACCCTAATGAGACATCATAAAAGAAAATCCCCCTCCCCCAGGGTTGTTGCTCAGCTTTGATGGTCTCTGGTGGGGGCGTGGCTTAGCAGTAGCTCATTTGCATAGACACTGAAACAGTAGATTTGGAGGTGAAGTAAAACATGTATAAAATGTAGTATTTTAGCTGAAGCATTAACACACACACACACACACACACACACACACACTTTGAGGGAGCTCCGAGACCTGCGTTAACTTGTTAAAGAAAGTAAAATATTAAAATATGGAACCATTAAATGTTCTCAGCTTCCAGCTTCGGCATGTTCATGTATACAGAGTACAGCATATAATATAAGAGCTTTAAAGAGAAAACAGTATGCTACGCTACGGAAAAAGAAAAAAGAAAAAACAGAGAGAGAAAGAGCGAGCGGAGCTTAATAAAACTAATGACACCACACACAAATATGCAAAACGTCCTAAAAGACAATCTTCTCAGTAATCCGTTCAAATCTAAGCTATTGACTCCGAACCTTGTTTTTTTTCTTTCTCCATAACAAAACCATTTGTATGCGACTGGAGAAACATTAAGCAGCTTAATTTGCTGTTTTCACGCTGGCTGTCCACACGGCGCTTGTGATATGAGCGTAAATGAGGAGCGTAGACAATGAAGAGCTCTTCCACTATCAGTCATGTTCATCCCACAAACACACACACACACACGTATATATATATATATTTATATACACACATCATGCAGATTTAATCCCACCGAGCAAAAGAGCCGTGCAGCCCAAAGACACAAGCGCCTGGAATGAAAGTAAACAAGTGAGAGAAGAAGTGAAGTGTGGCCTGAGGGGCGCGTTCACACGCATTAAACTGTAGATCTGCGAATTTCTCCAGAGCTCTGAAGAGATGGAAAAAAGAACCTACTAATATGCATTCCAAGGCACCTTAGTGTGTCGTGAACGGTTTTGTTTCCTGCCTCCTTATTAAATCATGCACATTTAAAGTTCCAGTCGCTTTCAAGAAAGCGGATGCGCGGCTCTCCACTTTAGATTCCGTCTCGGTTCTCGTGCTCTCTCTGGGGTTCCTCTGAAGCCTCTCACACAAAGCCTGGACAAACCGAATTCATAAATCACCTCCCGCCATTTGAAGCGGAGCCCACTTCCTGTGAGCGCTGTTCGCCCCGTGGCGAAGCCCGAGGAAGTTTCTCTCGTGCCCTCGGCCAGGCCCCGGGAAGATCTGCAGCCCGGCTTGGATCTGCCAGAAGAGAGGCACGAGTCCCAAGGTTCTCGCTGCATATTTTAGGTCGCAAATTATACATTACAGAGAGACTTTCGGAAATTAGTTGTCATATGGTGTGAAGCCGAGGCTAAAAATGACTGGTCCAGGGACAGAGGACAGAGGAGGCTTCTTCTTCTCCAGTGTGGAAAATATAGAAATAGAAATGGAATTAAACATTTTTTTTTTTCCAAGGGGGATCATTTTGTTCTCGTTTCAAAGAGGTTTGCTTTCTCACTCGAGAACGCTGAAACTTTGTAAACATAGTCTAAAAAAAAAAAAAAAAGTTTGGAGGGAGAGAGCCACAGTGGAGATCATGAAAAACCTGAGAGGTTTAAACCTGATATTCAGCACAACAGCACGACCTCGAGTGTGATATTGAGTTTATACAGTACAACAGTTCCACAAAAACATCTACAGTACCATCAACAGATTATGACTGGTTTCTTGACTTAACCAGTTACTTTGCTCCACCATCACGTCTCACCGAGTCTCATATGTCTCACATGTCTGGCGGCTGACAGTAAAAGTGTAAAAAAAACAGGAGGTGAAAGAAGTTTTCAATTCTTAACGGTACTGTGTAGCCAAAAGGTGAGGAGAATAAACCATGGAGGTGGTGGACAATTTACAAAATTTACGTTATATTTCCACTTATTATTTCCGCTTGAGTATATCAGCTCCATTATCTTCAGGGTTCTGGGGTCAAATCCCAAATAGTGTTAAATGGAAAGCTAGTGCACTATGTAGGGTGTACAATCCCTTGTTTCATACACCAAGTAGTGCCCTTGTTCAGGAGTTAGATAGGGATTTGGCATTCAGCCTTATGTTAGAAGCTAGTTAGCCTTGTAGCTAACAGAACAACACGGACGGTTCAGAGGCGACTCTGGATGACTTAGAAGCGATTATAAAACAGACAGCGTGTTGTTTAGGATGACAAGCCTCTCGTCCAATCAGATTACTCAGTTGTAACTGTGTATATAGTATATTATATTATATTGTAGTCTTTAGTATACAGAACGCTGGAAAATATTTAGCTTAAAAAGAAAAAAATATTCCTTCCCCGATGTGAATGAGAGGCTCAGACTCAGTACTCGAGATGTTACAAGTAAAAGTGTGTCAAGATTCTACAGAGTAATAAAACAGTGTTTAAATGCAAGATACTGGAAATGTTGAAGTCAAGACAGCAAACGCTGACCAGTTGGGGGAAAAATATCTGAGACATGGAACGAGACAGAAATAGAAAGTGGACTCTGCAGTTCTGTGTACTTGGTATAAAAAAGCTTGATTTATATATTATATTTTCCTTATAAAATATACAGGGTGACACAGAATAACGGGAATTTTTGAAATGCGTATTGGTATCCATTAGCATTTAAAGGACGTAATTTTTAAAAAATGATAAATTCCATCAATGTTTCGTAAATGGCAAGTTTTAGGTTTCAATTACTATGAATAAAATTTATTTCTTTTATCACTTCTAGTTTTATTGGATTGTAAAAAAGTTCCCTTTTTTTTGTGTCACCCTGTATATACACACACTATATACTATATGCTATTTATTTATTTATTTATTTATTTATTTTTAAAGAAGAAGCCCTTAAAACCAAGACCATTTTCAACTTTTTTTTTTCCCCCATACAATGTTTAAATAAATAGTGTATATACTGTATAGGGCTCAGGATTATGCAAAATAGTGACATAATTTTTATTCAGTATAAACTTGGGAGTATGATTTAATTGAATTTTATTTAATTTTAACCAACTATACAATCATAACTGAGAATTAAAAAAAAGGGACATGTCAGGAAACAAATTGCACAGATTCATACAATCACATGTTTTTATGGTTGTTTTTCTATACTTTTTCTAAAGAACATAAAAAAAATAACAACAATACATTATAATACACATTTGGTGACTTTGACATTAATGACATCATTCTCAAATTCCAACAGCAATGAGATATTCACAATAAAACAGTAATGATAACTTTGGTTCTACCTGACATATCCAAAAACACAAATCCACACTTTGATGTCTGAAGCCGCCTTATGTCGACACACACACACACACACACACACACTGGCAGGACTTCCATATAAGCAGTTGTTGTTGTTGTTGTTTTTAAATCGGTCATTGACCAATGCTGTGTTGCTGTCGCTGATCCGCCGCGTGAGTTTTAAGGGGCTTAATGGTAAATTAGATAACTAAGAATTAAAAAAAAAAATTTTCTTACAGAAAGTTCTGTCTTGTCTCCCTTCCTGACAGTTCTCGCAGAAAGCTATCCTTAAAAAGCAACCAGTATGCTATGCCATTAAAAAAAGGATTGTTTTATAGAGCACCTGCATTCTGTATAAGGCATGCCCATGATAAAATAAGTAGGCTTCTACTTTTCCTCTCCATATTTCCTCGCCAGTTCTGCCCTACATTGTCTTATCAACCTTTCCAGAGTGTGTATGCACCTAGCTCGCAACTTACCTCCAACATAGCAGCAGCTTAATTAACTCTCAGAGTGTTCAGTTTGACCCAGCGAGCTCCCCGAAGGCCGCCTGGTCCTGTCAGGTAAAGTGCATGTCTCAGATTTTCATTCTTCGTATACTCGCCGTACCCATCTTCATTTTTTAAAACAAATTTCTAAGATCTTCCCACATTCGTACCCTCTCCGCTCACACACCTCCCTCTCAGCTTCACCGCACTTATTAAACCGTAATGCGCTTTTAATGAGCAGACGCCACGGCTCCCTTGCTCGCTATTCACGCCATAAAAGAAAAGGCTGTCTAGCTGTGAAAAACACAAGGCCGAATCTTTCTTCCCTACTTTTTTATTTATTTATTTTTTTGCTCAAGTTTATATTCTGGCCCATAAATGAAAGTGGCGTAGGGTAAAGGTCGTAAATAAAGTGAATGCCTATAGGATGCCATAACACACAGCCATTTGAAATAGAAGGAGAACTGACAGTCATTTAAAAGCTCATCTGGGCCGGCTGACACGGCATTCCTCATCCAGACAAATGGCCGGAGCTCCGGTCGTGCCGCCGCAGCGTCGGCTGACAGCCAGGGGAACGACTTAAACATCGCTGAACAGCACACATGCTGGCTCGGATGCTCATATAGTATTTTTGCAAGAGCTGTTTGTTTTGCTCTCTTCAGTATTTATCTTCTTTCCTGAGATCAGCTTGTTGCTCAATACAGCACTGGGGATTTTATTTTTTTTTCCCCTCAGAGTGAAAGAACGACTTTGACCAGTAGGAATCTGGCCAGTTTAAAGGAAAACCACAACATGGCATCAAAGATTTGACTACCTGCCAATAATGGTGCAGTGGATCTTAGCCAGTGTTGGGTAAAGTACACAAATCCTGTACTTGAGCAAAAGTAGAGATTCCCTAGGGCAAATATCACTTACAGTAAACAATAGAGGTCCTCCATTAACTTGTGTACTTGAGTAAAAGCACAGGAGTATCACGTTTAACTTTTACTTAAGTATCAAAAGTACATGGCTTGTGTTAGCTCACAGGAGCCTTTTCCATAATAAGTCTCTCTCTCTCTCTCCCTCTCTCTCTCGTCTTTCTCTCTCCTTGCTGATTGAGAACATGTTGTGTTCATCATTGTCTGGAACCAGCTACGCTTCTGATTTCAAACACCTTTCACGTTATTACGCATATCTCACAGTAAAAGTCATGCAATTACACCTAATAGTCAGCAGGTGGTGAAACTCTCACTTCAAATACTACGCACCAGTGTGGTTTCGTAACGCAACGCCATCTAATAAAGTAAAAGTACAGATATTGACTGTGCTATGTAGTGGAGTAGCAGTAAAAAGTATCTAATAAAACTACTCAAGTAAACTACGAATACATTAAATATGTACTTAAGTACTGTTACATCCCACCCCTGGTCTTGGCCCCACAAAATCTCTGCCGAAAGACGTTAACTGCTTTACATGGACAATATTTCTTTAGTCAGATCGAAATCTACTTGAATTAACATTCCAACCTTTTCCAAAGCATTTAATCTGAATGTTTTGGCCAGTGCAAAATGGTTCCGCACACTGTGGAGAATTTATTCTAGAAAAATAATCTGATGAAGAAGAAGAAGAAGTAGATTTTTTTCCTCCATCTTTGAAGTAAGGCCAGGCTTCACATCTTTTCGAATAAATTCTTTTTGCATTTTGATTGGATAAAAGATTCAGTCTGTCATTACTGTAGTTAAATCGATTGACTACATGTGAAATGTCAGTCAATCAGTACTTCGTCTTCAGCCAGAGACCCTGTGGATAAAATTCCAAAGGAAAGACTGTTGGATGTTTGTTCTCACCATGTTTACAACAGGAACAGAAGCAACATTTTAATTTCAAAATGTAAACAATTATATCAAGTGTTTACACGGAATATAAACAAATCATCAAAAACTCATTCTGATCAAGCCGGTTCGGGTCAGACTGTTCCGACTGAGATGATTATTAGTGCAGTATTAGGTCTATATAAACTCACCTGGTGATGCAGCAGCACTTTGGGTCTTTAGCTCGTCTCACTCACTCTGTCGACTCCTCGAATGTAGAGATCAGCTTCGGAAATTCAACTTTCATTATACTTGTTGATTGCTAACAAGCCGAGTAGAGTTTAGCTGGGTTGCATTGGGCCACTGAGTCATGTGACTTGCTACTGTATAACATCTGTACTAGTTCTACGCTGGATCTTCCATTATCATGACACTGAAACGAAAAAAGTGAAGTGAGAAAACAAGCGGTTTTGTTTTTAAGAGCTAAGAGCAAAACCGAATTTGTTTGGGATTCCTGATATTTCTTCTCCTATTAAACACCATTGTACTGTAAGTGTGCTAGCAATAACAATGTTCCTGTGACATCAGCACGACACACAACTACTACTGTAGCTTCTTACAGAAAGGACAAACACACAGCGCCAAACAACAAATTACAATCAGGATAACTACACACATCACAAATGTTTCAATATAAATGCATCAATATAAATTACAGCCAGGGAAAAACATCGACTGCTTTATTATCACTACAAATGAAGTGTGTGTGTGTGTGTGTGTGTGTGTGTGTGTGTGTGTGGATTTTCTGTTTCTACCTTAGGAGTCCACACTGGCATCGATGTGTATATGCAAACACACTCGGGCTTGCACAAGTTTACCCATCGAATACATCAGCAAGATGCCTAAAAGCTCCACTGATGCGGACGCTGCGTCTCAGAGCGAACAAGATCCTCATCTTACAAATGGGAGAAAAATCAATTACTCACCTTTTTTTTTTTTTTTTCGTTTTGTTTTTGCTGATCTACGTTGTAAAGGCCAAACGCAATTATCAGAGACACGGAGACAGATAAGGACTGACAGACTCATGCTAGCAACGATCTAAAATGTGTCACTGGCAATTGACCAAGAGAAAGCAATTATGTCGGTTAAATGAAATGACAAAACGCTGTTCAAGTAACTGCAAAGGAATATCACAGTTCCCTTCCTCTGATTCGAGACCCGAGCGAGGCCGCGCTGCCGGCGTCGCGGAGAACACAAAAGGATCAATTTAAGTTCCAGTAAAAGTTTTGCTTGTCTGGCATCAGAAGACTTATTGTGCTAAATACTGTGTTATGTATTCAAGTCCGTGATGGTCCTTTTGTAGCTGCAATTTAAAAAACATTTGCAATCACAGCACGATATGAATACATGATCTGATTTCGTCTAATGCGTTCTTGCTACTCGCGCAGCATTCGGTGGAACTGTTTATGTATATACAGTGAAACATGCTTTATTCGCAATCAACAACAATTTCCATGCAAATGAGCTCCTCTGCTCGCAGCCTCCGCTCGTGCCCAAAAACAAAGGCGATAGCAGCAACAAAAACGGACGATTTGGCGTCTGGACGTGGTAACACCTGATCGTGCACACAACCGCGCGCCTCACACGAATACTGTAACAGCTCTCAGGGACCCTGATTGTTCCCATTATAGCCGACACAGGTAAGATTTATAATTAGTGTGTGATATAAGAGCTCCATTATACCATATTGAATGCTAAGCTAGTGTATGCCGCAATGTAAGGCTTTCTTTCTTTCCTTTTAGCCATGCACAGTAGGAAAGCTTCTATTTTGGTGTTTCGAGCCCTTGATGAAGGCCTTCATTTAACCGATTTCTTAGTGGCGCTGGATGGTCATCGAGAGCAAAACTATTGCTTCAGGCAAAAGCGAGACAGAGAGCTCATTAAAGTGATGGGGCCATCAGGGCCATTTGAGAACATTGAGCGTTCCAAGCATTCTCCATTTTACTTTGGACTTTTACCATCTCTCGTATTACAAATCGGCTTAGCTCTCCACGGAAAAGTAAACGAGCTCCTCTGCCAGAGGCTGCAAAGCAGGCAACCGTCTGATGATCGTCTTTTATAATGAAAAAATCAAACCACCCCGTTTCGCAACTAAAGGATCAAAACCAAACATTCGCCCGGGAAACATCTGCTACAGGTTTGACTGCGGAACCTTCCAGGCGATTAGCAACGTGATATCAGAAACCGTGTACAAGTGAAATCTGCTGGTGGAGGCATTTCCCAGTTTTTTTTATTTATTTATTTATTTTTCACTTTGAACTACATCAAAGTGCCATGTTCATGTTTGTAATAGAGCCGTCGCCGGTTTGTTTCGGAGCGTGCGTTGCATCTGATTTTTCGGACAGGAATCCCCTCCGCACTCAAGGCTGAGAAGCAGTTTTCTGTGGTTTACATGGCGACTGACCCTGAACTCAAAGTTCAAAAATGACTCTGGAAGGATTGCTTCATAAGCTCAGTTAATTGTTCTCCAGTGGCCTTCCTGCGCGGGTAGCCTGCAGGGCTGAATCCCAAACCCACAGATCTGCTTTCTGACTGAACTGCTCTGACAAAAATGTTCGGGGGGGAAAAAATAAATAAAAAATGCAATGAGCCTTTTCAATTCAAACACTACGAAGATGCTTAGAGATAATGAGAGAGAAGAGAGAGGAAGAAAGAGCTAGACAAGACAGAATTAATATGCTCTCATGTTCAGGCATTAATGCTAAGAAGTTTAGGAAAGTTTAGCCGTGGGATCTTTTTCTTAATATTACATACTGTAAGTAAAGCACTTTATCCTGGTCAGGTCCATGGTGCATTGCAGAGTACACACTAAAAAGAGATGTCAGGTCACCAAATATTCTCTCCTAGGGGTAACTTAGCATAACCTCTCCACCTAGCAGAGTGTTTTTGGAGGAAACTGAAAAACCCAGATGAAAGCGATACGTGTGTTTGATCCCGTGAACATGGAAGCAGAACTACGTCCCATCGAACCGGCATGCCAGCTCAATTATTCATAGAAAATCCAAATTTCAGGCTCTTGTTTGTTTGGATTTCTACTTTTTCTTATTATTATTACAGGCTCAAGTTTAACAGACTAGACAAACTGAGTTAGTTAGAAATAAACGAGACGGAGATGAGAGAGGGAAAAAAAAAAACCTGACAGATTCTGATTTTTGTTTCACAAATACATTTTAAAGATTTGAGAGAATATCAAACACTCCCAACTACCTCGGAAAAAAAAACAAAAAGCAAAAAACTGCATAATCAAACTGCTTTGTTTGTGCTGTTGTGTGCTCACCGCAGCATAACCCCCTCAAGGACTAAGCAAGCCCATTATGTGGTTTTATTCCCTTTGAATATTTCTGATTAGTGCTGATTGACGGCGGGTGGCTGTCATTACCGAGCACTGAGAGGCGAGTGAGTCATAACGATTTCACAATCAGAGAACAAAGGCCTTGTGATTTTACAGAGAGTCTCACCTTTCATTAGAGCCGGGAATTTACATCCATATAGGATGTGACGAGGAACGGCATGCTGTTGCCAGGATGTAGAAATTGTATACTGTATATAAGTAGAAATAGGCGGAAAAAGTTCGATCCTTTCCAGTCGGTCCATGTCTGGCAATACTTACGCAAGATCAATAATAAAAGTTTTAGTACTGTAGGTTTTAGCAGACGGACAACCAGAATGTTTTCATGCAATAAGTCTCGTATTGGAATGTTGGGAATGCCACCTCGCCCGAGCCTTACCTTTAACCCTGATAGGCGGGTGCAGTAAGGCGCGGTTTTGTACCCTGATTTGGTGTTAGAGAGGCGCTGGATGACAGGTTCAACACAAGCGTTTAATGAGAGCTCAGGAGGACAGGCCCTACAGCTGTTTGTTTGCCACTAATGAGGATTGGTCAAAAAGTCCGGATCACATGCTGGAGATGTTTCATACAGGCTTCACTTCTTATGTTTTCATCCTGAAGCTTGGGAACCTGCTGCTGATCATATTTCGCAATCGATGCTGGGGAAATGTGGGTGGTCTGAGGTTGTTTCGCTGCATCCCTGGTCAGTGTCTGTGTTTACACATGTTTCCACTGAACCACTGGAGGCTTGGAAACCTAGTTATGTTTCTGAATCTTCTAACAGATTGTCTAAAAATGATAGGGGGTACGTGTTTATTAAGAATCTCTGCTGTGAATCCTGAAAAGCTGCTGTTGTGTCAGCTATTGCTGCAATTCTGTCTGTACGGTAAGATACCCCTCTTTTTTCCCCGAGCTCTCACGGAGCTGCCGCAGCGTGGTGGAAGTAATTAAATGAGCGCTTTCCAGCCGCAAATGCTTAGATGTCTGTCGTGGGTTTTGAAGAGCAGACAGCCTGCTGTCTCCTCTGCCCCGTTTTCAGAGCTCCTCCTCATTTAGCAGGCGGCATCAGGTGGCCAGGAAATGTGCTCCTGCCGCAGGAGACGTGAAGCGTACACCGGAACGCGCAGGGCACTTCACGGACCAGGCTTTAATTTTCAACCCTAAACTAAGAACAATTACAGTACATACAGGTGAGCGATATTAAAAATGAAGCACACACGAGTGACTTGGAATGCGCTTTCAAATTCCTCATGTGCAGTGGACATGCCGAACAATCTTGAGTGTCTAATAATTTTTATTTTACCCACTGATACACTTTGTGTTCATTACAGTTTGATATGGTCCAATGAACTGGGAACTGGGAACATTAAACAAATGTGAATGTTTCCCCAGTTTCATATTAACTCTAGAAACCACAATGGAAATACATTAATAACAATACAATTGCAAAGATATTAAATTGTTTTAAAACATTTTATACCAAGAAGCTAGTAAATGGATCTTCTTTTTTTTTAACAGTGTAAACACACCATTTAGTTAAATCAGAGAGTGTTAGCATTCTGCCAAAGGCCTTGGCACACCACCATTAGGTTATAAGTGTATTGACTCAGCAGAAGGCCAATAGCAGAACAGATGTATTTTTAGAGAAATGTCCATACGCATCATTAAACTGGAGTTGAAAAGAAATAAGGCATTCCCTGGCAATATCGAGATCATCTCCAAAGCTTCACAAAAGAGCTGTTGAGTCCAGATAATGCAGACAGTTCAAGGAACACCTTCTGCTTCTTAGTCATAATGCTATGGTTGGATCCTGTTCCAGCACTTTAGCGGTTCAAACGGTGAATCCTGTCAAATTTTACTATGGTATGTACTGTATACAGTAGTTTCTCATAATATCACTTCAGACATTACCATGCTAGGCGCTATAGGACTTTATTATAAAGTTGTGGCTTTCAGTTTGTACTGTGGTAGTACTACAGTGTGTACCCCTTTACTTTGGTCAATACTGTGGTTCTAAAGGGGTTCCACAGCGGTTACCAAAGTTCAGCAGGTATCTAATATGATATGTTTGCACATATTACTGATATGGTATAGTACAGGCAGCACTATATTCGATACCTGCTGAACTTTGATAGCCACTGATTACCCAGTAAGTACCTTGGTATTTTTGTATCGACTAACATTTGTGTATTGATTATCATGTATAAATATTGTGTATTAACATTTGGAGGGTACCGTAACAGGGGTCACAAAGACAGGTCTAATGTAAGTATCATTGGGACTTGGAAAGATACCACAGTGACACCAAGTTTGGTAAAATAAAAATAATAATAAATTGTGCTGTACTATAGAAAAAATACCATTCAAATATTTTTTTTTACATTATCCTTGTACAGTATGTGTTCTGTACTACCCTTCTACAGTACATGGTAGAACTACACACCATACTACAGTACATGTATCACTGTACCAAAGTATGTACCATGAGAATGATTCCTAAATTCCAATTAAATTCTTGAATTTGAATTGAATTTGAATTGATGTCAAAAACAGGATCTAGAATTACAATTTGGAATTAAATTAAAGGAAGCAGAATTGCAATTCAATACAAATTCAAAGAAATTCATATACATAAGTGAAGTATTTAACAATGAAGCTTTACAATATATGTCAGATATGATTTCATTACATATTCTATGAATGATATTAGTTTGAACTACTTGTACAGATTACATTAACAGGAAATGTTTCCCCCCAGCAATGAATGTTAAAAGCT